>NW_020870386.1:50599-60599 GCF_003789085.1 Penaeus vannamei | reverse complement strand
GACAGATAATTACTTTCAAACTCTTGTCTATCTACACTACCTATCAAGGCCAAACAAGACCAACATTATCGACATTAGGTTTTGGCAGTAATCATATATTTTAAAAAGCGCAAAAGCAACTCTATTATTTTCATTTTATTCCTTTTTTGTAGTAAATTGATTTATCATGATTTATATTTACAGACAAACCATTCCCGGATCCACTTCACCCGGACTTTATCACAAGTGCCTTCAAGCACTATCCATTAAATGAAAACAAAGCAGGTATACAGTTGCCTGTTGCTTTTGTGTCAGAAATGTCATATGGTCCAACAAAAGAAACAACTGAGGAGGGCCTATTTCTTCGTCGGTCGGTCGCGTACCGTACTAGTCACGACCCTTCGAATGTGGGCGTTGGCCAGGAACTCCGCTTAATATCTTATCAGATAAATAATTATTTCACGGTATCTGATTCTGTAATTTTCTTAATATCATATCATATTCAAAGAAATTGAAATTAACTGAAAACGAAAGGAGATTATGGGAATAAAAAGTGTTTAACTTATAAATAATAAATTATTATAAGACGAATATATTTGCTATTCTATGAAATAACGAATATTTCAAGTGAAAAAGTCTGAGAAATTCTAGCAACATTCTTCTGTTGATATTGTATTCGATGATTTGTTATATTTAACCTCATAAAATCGGATATATGGGAATAGGTAGGCCTATATATTAATTCAATGAAGTTCATTTGTTTTGATAACGCGTCAGAATGAAAGGGCTGTCAATTGGAAGTGTGTCATTGTTTTAGAGGCACTTTATATGAATATAGGAGAAAATATTGCGCTTTGTTAAGATGTTTGGGTAGATTTACTCTGCCATCTTGATGCTGTGCTGGCTTGTCAGTTGTTTTGAATTGCGCGCTCAAACTGTTACCAACCGCCAGTGAAATAAACTCCACCCTCGACTTGTGCATAAGTTATCTCTTTCCGAAATTGTTGGTGGGAATATTGCTTATAAACCCAAGTATGTATATTTTGTGTGTTATTTTGATATTTCTATGCTCATCAAAGACTGTTATGATTTGTACTTTATAAAATGACACTTCCACATGTCTGGCATCACTGAACAGGGCCTGCCTGCCTTGGAAAGCGTCTTAAGCAGGGAACGGTACAGCGCTTGGCCTATCGGCAAGAATTCTTGCCCAAGCGCTCCCCTGCTTAAAACGCTTTAAGTCTGTAATCTTAATCATTTTAAATTTTACTTCTTAATTTGGCTTATTCGTGTGTTTCATTTAAAGTATTTTAAGTGATTTTGACATTGGTTCCTTTTACACAATGATTATTTTTTATGGATTTTCATTTGAACTTAATTAACTACATTAATTTATTTTTAGATTTTGATACATACGGGTTTTAAGATTTGTTTTATCTATTTTAATCAAAAGAAACTTCGTGGAGGTAAGTAGAGTGTTGTAAATGGTGTGTTTATTTCGACTGCCAGAGGATCAGAGTGGAGGTTATTGATGATTTTGTGTTGAATGTTTTTTTTGATCGCTATAGCTACGCCATCGTTTGGTTCGTGTGATTTGTTAGACTGTTTATGAGTAGGATGTGTGGGTCGTGTTTTCTGTACGTGTCGCAGAGTTCGTTCTTGCGTGCTGTTGTCCAGTGTAGTATGTTGTGCAATATGATAGTGAGTCGTGAGTGTTGTGTATGGTGTGCCATATGCATTTGTGTTGTTATGCAATGAGGTATCCGTTGTTAAGTTACCTTTAGGTTATATACTGTTACTATTGCGGTGCTGGTGGTTAATCATTGAATATATTGTTTAAAGTAAGATCTTAAGTAATCTCTTCTTTGGTTTGTTTTTTTATGTTTTACATTATTTGTTTTGGGATAGAAACAGAAAAACAAACAGAACAAAACATATAGAAACATAAAAATAACAAAACATTTTTGTTTTCTATTTCCATTTTTGTGTTTTATCGAAAAATAAACATGAATGTAACTTAAACTGAAATATATAAGAGGTAAAGTAAGAGTGCAAAGGAGAGAAGTAATTGTTATAAAAGATAGTGATATGATGGTCAGCAGATAGAGTTCTGACACGGTAACTCGGGTTAACAAAAAGAAAAATAAAGAACAGAATGGTATGTGGTGGGATGATGTGTGGGCATGACGACTACTGTCAGTGCGTGGATGACATCCGACTCGGAGTCGGGTCCCTTCCTCGCCCAGGTATGAACCTCATCATGCGCAATGCTATGAGATTACTTTCTGGGCGTGGAAGTCGTTCCCCGTCCCGAGCACACGTACTAAGTGGGCGTGGTCGGACCGGAGGCTCCTCCCCTGCCCAGCTTGTGAGGTGCGGTGATGGTGTACCTGACTCGCGTTGAAAACAGTAACATTTAAACGAACAAACAAATACAAAACATAACATAATATTAACGTATGAGGAGGGGTTCAGGGGGATCTCCATTCACGAGCGGGAGTGTCCTGGGCCACCATGAGTGGTTCGCGCGTGTGTGTTTGTATAATGTTATGGCAATGGATTGGAATCCGCCATAGGCTAAATGACTAAAATGTAAAGAAGAGGGGGGGAAAGAAGAATAGGAGAAGGATAAGGAGGAGGAAAAGAATTTCAGGAGAAGAAGAAGGAGCCGGGGCTTCACCCAGCCTGCGGGGTAATAGTTGGAGTGGGTTTGTTGAAAGAGGAAAAGGATCGAGGGGCCCAGCGCCATCGGCAGACTCGCGTTTTCACCGCGCGGCCGTACCCCGCGAGATCGTGCGGTGGGGCGGGCCGGGCCGCGACTCGTGGCGCGGGGAAAGCCTAGGCTGGTGTCAATCATCTCTTTTTAAGCTTTTGTGTGTGGGTGTGAGTGCTCACAGGTATGGCTGTGTGCTGGGAGAGCCGGACGACTCACCCGTCGGCTAAGGCCTTGGTCAACCAATCACGTCTCGGTATGCGTCGTCGAGAAGCTGCTGATGGTGAGGGCGAGAGGACAGGCTGTGGACCTTGACCCAACCTGGGGGAAGTATGCTGCTCTGCAGGTTGCGGGGGTCGGCTACGATGTCATCATAGTTAGTGTTGTCTATGTGCTGTGTGCGATCCCAGGCTCGCTTGCAGAGTGTGTGTATGCGTATTTTCAGTGGCTCCATGTTGTATGTTCAGTGTAGTGACTGTGCAGTGAATCCGTGGTGTATTCTGTCCTGTATTGTGATGTGTATCCAGTATAGTGTTTTGTTTTGTATGGGTTGCATCCTGTGCTTTTGTGTTTTAGAGATTGCAATCAGTGGTATGGGCGTGTATTCGAGGATTGGTCTTGCAGTAGTTTTGTAGTTTGAATTTGTTGTTGTGTTGAGCTGTATGAGAAGCGGCTGATGTTGTTGTTGAGAGCTGCGTGCTTGGATTATTTGTTGTGTTGTGTTGTGTAAGTATCGTGTTATGCAGGCCTAACATGTTTCCTGTGTTTGCGTATGCATTTTGTGTTTTATGTGTGGTGGGGTTTCAATGATGAATTGTTATGTTTGTATCTTCCATTTGTTGATGTATGTGTGGCTGCTTTCATGATGTTTTTGGATTTGGGGTGCGTGATGATTTGTGTTATGTCGTCTGCGTATGCTGTGTACTTGCACGGTGCTGGGGGTGGTAATGAGGCGGTGTAGAGGGTGTAGAGGGTTGGTGAGAGCCCTGTGGAACTCCACTTCTGGGGTGGATTGGGGGACCGAGATAAGACCCAAGCCGGATGTTGGCCGATCTGTCGTAACGCATTTACCAGCGGTCATTTACCATTGCATTTACCAGCGATGTCAAGGCGGGATTCATGAAGAAATGGTAATTTGGATATGGTGAGTTACAATCGTAAATCAACTCATTCTAAAGGTTGCCAACAGAGGGCTCTAGTAAAACAATTCCACCAATCAGCGAGCGCCATACATATTTTTTTAGGTTCCTTCGACCAATCATGTAACATGTAAACAGACAGCGAGATTGTTTAAATAATCTTCTTAGCTAAAACACTATTTAAGCACAATGAGTATATTTGTTTTATCATATCCATCATGTGAGATATATATTTACTGTATAAATAGGGACCAATACAAATACTTTTATTAATATATTATTAATAGATATTATTAATATATTACTAATATTTGTCCGAGCAGTTTTTTTTTTTTATTTTTCTATTTCTCATTATTGTTAAACAAAGAACCGATACAATTTTTTTAGTAATCGCTATCTATCATGAAAGGAAATAATTCAAGCTTATTCTTGCCCATGCACTTTGGAGTTTATTGTCAAAATACTGACAGACACAGAAATTGCTATTCTCGTTTAGCTTTGGTATTGCCAGTTTACATGTAAGGTAGTTTTTTCTATATCATTTGTAATAATTATGTCAGAGAAGAATTCGTTAGTTCACTTATCTATCGATTCTATACATTCTAGTATAATATAGACCTATATTTTTACGAGAATTTGTGTGGATATAATTCTTGCTAGTTTCATGTGAAATTTGCATTTCTTCATTATGTCCTTATCGCGATATGTGTTTGCCATCATATTAGTTACATCAGGTGTAAAAGCAAACCCAAAACTTTGCTTAAATATTGATTTTTGGACGAGATAACACGTGATGACATCGTCTTCCCAGAAGTTACCAGTGCTCTGACCACTGGTAAAATTTACCATGGTAACTCGATGTCAAGTTGTTGGTGAATACCACCGCTGTCTGGTTACCATGGTAAATATAGGTACCAGTGATTTTACCATCGTAAGTGCGTTAGTGAATCCGGGTCCAGGAAGTTGCATAAGAGACGTGTGAGATGTGGAGGCAGTTGAAGTTGTATTATTTTATATTTGAAAATGTGACGAAGTCTGGCAAGCATGATAGGTGGGAGGTGTTGCATGATGATTTTGTTGATGTTGCTGACTTCTGGTGTTGTGTTATTTGTTCGTGTGTGAGCGTGTCTCATGGCTTCTGGTGTGGGTCGTCTGGTGAGTGTGAAGAGTGATATTGTTTGTGATGGGAGAACTAAGTATTGCAGTTGTAGTGTTTGTGGGACCTCGGTTTCTGTGTCTGGGTCGAATGTCCTGCTTTCAGCAGGGGAGATTTGGAAGTTCTGTTGTCAGTGTCTATCTTTTGTCTGTTGATGTTATATATGTATGTGAGTCTGTTCGATCCGATGCGTCGTCTGTACTTCAGCCAGAAGACTAGGATCTTTTAACTTGTTGTACAGTTCTCGTGTGAGTGTTTATCAGTGTTGGTTACTCATGTGTTTTGTTTCGTTGGTGGTCTTTGAATTTCTCTGTATCGTGAGCGTAGTTCGGTGTTCCAACCCCGTGTTTCAGCAAGGTCCCGAAGGTGTCTGTATAGTATTTTGAGTATTTCAGACGATGTGTTTCTTTGTAGTGTAGGAGTGTTTTGAATGTTGTTTTAGGAATGGTTGCCTCACGGGCGGTCTGTATGCCTGCGTAGCACTGGTTAAGGAGGTGGTCTCCGGTGTATGTGGGTTGCCCCTCCAGATCTGGAGTGGTTTTGTGTGTTCGGGTGATTGTGGAGAGTGTAAGTATTACGGGGAGGTGATCGCTGGGAGTTACATCGTCTGTGGTGATGTGGTAGTTCAGCTTTGCTTGTGTGTTAGTTAGAACTATGTCTGGTGGAGTTGTTGTGACGTATGTATGTGGGTGCGTGTGGGCCGAGGTGGGTGAGTCTGCCGTCGGAGTTGAGTGAGGCGAGGCCTCTTCCGACGGCATTTGTGTCTGTGTATCCGAAAAGTGTGTGACGTGTGTTGAAGTCTCCCTTTATGTATGTTGGTTTTCTGTCTGGTTGGTCAAAGTAGGGTCTGCGTGGAGGGACGTAGGGGGTGGCGATGATGATGGGTCCTTGAGGTGTGTCTATTTCAATGGCTATGAGTTCTGAGGTGAAGCTGTCGAGTATTTTGTAGGATGTGTTGTTTGACAGCGATGGCTACGCCGTTGCTGACTTCGTTTGTTTTGTTGGGTGTGTATGTTGTGTAGCTGAATATTTTTACTGTGTGGATGTTTGAGTGAGTGTGGGTTGATGAGTATGATGTCGGGGTCGTGTCGTCTGTAGTGATTGCAGAGTTCTTGTCTTTGTCTGTATGTCCATGTGAGTACGTTATGTTGAATGATGGTGTGTTGTTGTGCGGTGCAGCCATGGCGTTATTTGGATGTGTTGTACCAGCCAATTTGAATGTGTTCCAGGTTTTGTTTGATCTTTTCAATCATGTTCGGCTGGATGAACATGCTGCCTTCGTATGGGTGTTGAGTGATTTTTTGTTCGTGGATGCGTGTTTGGTATGTTGGTGTTTGTGTAGATCCATTTTATTGTACCTCGTGTTATTTCGTGTGCCATTTGTCTGTTTAGACGTTTGTAGCGTGCTGATCATCGACCTCGGAGTCTGTAAGGTCGTCTGTGTGTCTGCGGTGTATTTGTGTTGTTTTTAGTTTGACTGATTGTGTTGGTTGTGGTTTGGGTTGCTGTATATAATTAATCTATATAATTAAAGTCCCGGAGAAGAGATGAATCAATTGTTGAGTGGAATGTTTATGTGGGGTTTAAGAGAATGATGCCTAACGTACGCCAGTCATCAACAGCAAAGTAGGAGACATTATAGTCTCAGCAGGAGTAACTAATTATCCATACAACCTGTTATCTCTACATTCCTATGTGTCTGAAGCATAGGACACTAATATATAGTGTATCAATCTATGTGATCTAGGTAAACTACATAAACTGCATTCTTTTTCTTGCTCGCTTGTTGGAAGAGAGAGAGAGAGAGAGAGTCGTCCGATTTTATACAAGTTCTTGGTGTTATTCCCATAAAGTTGTGGATAGATTGAGGTGGAGGACAGTTTCATCGCAACCTTTGCGCCTGCCAACCAGCAATCTATGACGTCACACACTGTGCCTACAGCCGGTTGAAATATATACCCTATAACTGTTGAATGTACAGTATTATAGTTTTAAAAATATATAAAATTTATAGGAAATTTGTCATTTTCTCATAGTATAATAAAAATAAATTGTCGAATTTGTATTGATATCAGTGTGTGTGTTTGTGTGTGTGTGTGCAGCGTCTATGGAAATACGAAGTCATCCTTGATGTTACGAAAAAGTATGTATAGTTAGCTCTTCTTGTGCCACAATTCTTGGCGTTTCTTTGAAGAGTCGTATCCACATTCGAACAGCTGAGCCAGAAAATGCGCGTTTGCTCGTTCCACTCAAACAACTACTCGCTGGCTGGTTCCAAGAAGGGGAATCGAGAAAATCCAAGAACCGATTCCCAAGACATATGTATAGCTGATGCAATAAAAAAAAATCTTGCTTTCTTTTTTCTACTGTTATTTGTCATTTACGTATTTTTCCCTTCTATTTGTAAATGCAATGTAATACAGTATACGCGTAGGTGTAGATGAAATTAGCATATCACACCTTTACATTAAAATCTGATTTTTGATATATTATCTTAAAAAAAAAATGTGGATTGTTTGTTTGTTCATCCGAAACTTAGTTTAGAGGATATTCATAAATTCCTGAATATCTATTTCGCGGCCATTGCTAATGTATGATAAATGCGAAAGAAACTCTGGTCTAGGACGTCCTAATGACATGGGAAATACCATGTGAAAACGAGACAGCAAAGTTGACATTTTTTTCAAGATGGACGCCACCGCCGTTCTTTCGGTTTCGCCTGCCACGGCTTTGCATTCTAAAATGATTGCAGATAAGCATATTGGAGTCTGTGTTTGAATCTGACAAAAAAAAAAAAATATATATATATATATATATACTTTATTAGCTAACATTCATATCGAGATAGCATATAAGTTAGATTTTGTCATATAGGACACGTATGCCAGTTTTACCTACACACGCATATGCAGTAAACCAACGTGTATTGACAAAAAAAAAAAAAAAAAAAAAAAAAAAAAATATATATATTATATAATATATATATATGATATATATATCATATATATCATACATCGGGAATATCGTGCTTTGGGAATCGGTTCTTGGGCTTCTGCTTTTCACCTTCCTTGGAACCATCTATTTAATAACAGGTATTTTTCGCTACGCTGTTCGAATGGGGATGCGTCTCCTTATAGAAACGCCAACACACACGACGCACACACACACACACACACACACACACACACACACACACACACACACACACACACACACACACACACACACACACACACACACACACACACACACACACACACCACACACACACACACACACACACACACACACACACACACACACACACACACACACATGATGAAACACCTATATATTCTATAATGAAGAATATAATGTTGCACGGTTTCTGCTATCCATAGATGTTTAAAAAAATGATTGACAGGTGTGTAGAAAGAGGGGAGAATGCTGCCTCGCTTTCACTTGGTACTGCCATTTTTATAAACAAACTGTACCGAAATATTGCATTTGTGGAATATAAATGAGTGAAGGAACGCCGAGACAAGGTGTTCTATCTGAATCTTCCCACCCTACTCTAAAATCAAGGGGGTCATCGCCTAAGCCTGTTTGGGCTCATATCTCACTTACGGTTCATCCAATTGCTTTGACATTTTACTATGTTGTTTGTTAGGAATGCTTTTCTGTAAATTTGGGTGAATGGAAGCGGCTTTTTAAGAGCTCCTGAATCCCGTTTTCTTTGACAACTTCAAAAATCTAATTCTAGAACAAAGCTAGGAGATGATCCCCTTCGCCCTTCAGCCTCGCAGGACTCACCGGTATGCTGCGGGGCACTAATGATGACGGTCTCGGCGCCTGCACGTTGCCGTCTCTCCCTCAGCTTGACCTGAGGCGCCGACCGACCAGCACCCTTTCGACGGAGGGACTGAACCGTAGGAAGACTCGCTGGGGTTACGCGCCTTTGCATCCCCCCCCCCCGTCAAGCTAATCTTACCCCCTAACCCCACCTCCCTCCCTCCTCCCTCCCCAAGACCCCTTGCGTCACTGTCTGCGTTTGCAAAAACAGCAGAGGAATGCATAAGAAATCAAGAAGAGGAGGAGGAAGGAAGGAGGAGGAAAAGAAAAGGGAGTACAAAGGGGGGGGAAGAGGAGGTGGTGGAGAAGGAAAGGGAAAGGGGAAGTGCAGGAAGGAAAGAAGAGGTAAAGGAGAAGGAAAAGAGGAGGTGGTGGAGGAGGAGAACGGAAAAAGAAAGTTGGAGGAGGAGATGGAGAAGAGTAAAAGGAGAGTAGAAGGAAAGAGGAGGAGGAGGAGGAGAAGGAGAAGGGGAAAAGGAGGAGAAGTAGGAGAAGGGTTAAAGGATGAAAAGGAGGAGTAAGAGAAGGTGGAGGAGGAACTGGAGAAGGGTCAGAGGAGGAGGAAAAGGGAAAAAGAAGGTAGAGGAGAGGATAAGAGGAGGAAGATTAGAAGAGAGAGAGAAGGAGAAGGAAAGGAGGAAAAGGGAAAAAAGGTGGGGGAGGAGAGGAGAATGTAAGAAGAAGAAGAGGAGGAGGATTAGAAGAAAAAGAGAAGGAGAAGGCAAAGAGGAGGTGGAGGAGGAGGATAAGGGTAAGAGGAAGTGGAGGAGGAGGAAGAAAAGGTAAAGAGGATGAGGATGAAGAAAAGGAGGGGGAGGAGAAGGGAAAGGGGAGGAGAAAGAGGAAGAAGAGTTAAGATGGGGTGGAGGAAGAGGAGGAGTAGGAGAAGGAAAGAGGAGGAGGAGAGGAAGGAAAAGAGGATGTGGAGGAGGAGGAGGAGGGGAAGGAGAGGAGGAGGAGGAATAGGGAAAGGGGAGGTGGATGAGTAGGGCAAAAGAAGGAAAAGGAAAGGAAGGAGGAGGAGTAGGAAGAAAAGGAAGGGAGGGAGGAGGAGGAAAGACTTTGAGAGGGAAATTCGAAAAGTGATGGGAAGGAGGAGGAGGAGGAATATGTATGGATGTGTACGTAAGTAAGGGAAAGGAAGGTTGGGAGAAGAAAAGAGGGAGGAGGGGCAGGAGGGAG
>NW_020870386.1:37471-42471 GCF_003789085.1 Penaeus vannamei | reverse complement strand
GTCGGGCACGCCTAGTCACGACAATTTATATTGATATATTAGGTTGGTTTATTGGTCAATACGTTTTTGGGGGTTGGAACATGTGAATTCCCGTAGAATTTTGCCAAGAGGTAGATTTTTGTAGAGTTTTTGATTTCTGGCACGTAAAAAAATTTCAAAGATGACGGTTACATCTGTAGAGTTTCATTGGCCGATTTTAAGCGTTTTTTGTGCTAGTTTTACGCATTATTGATTGTTATTCTTCTTATTTAAGCTTGTTTTACCCCATAATTTCCCTGATATACTTCATGCCCTCCCCTGCTAACGGGACTATCAAATCAAGATCATCGATGGAGAAATGGTACTCGATCTCTAGAACGATTCATTCACAGATGAAACAACGCTGGAAATCGATGAAATCATAGGATGTCATGCAGAAAATCATCAATTTTTTTCGACTTAGTCTCTGGGAGGGTGCATCGCTCTCTGTAACAGTTACATATATATATATATATATATATATATAATATATATATATATATATATATATATATATATATATATATATATATATATATATATATATATATATATATATATATATATATAATATATATATAATATATATTATATATATATAATAATATATATATATATATATATATATATATATATATATATATATATATATATATATATATATATATATATATATATATATATATATATATATATATATATATATATATATATATTATAATATATATATATATATATATATATATATATATATATATATATATAATATATATATATATATATATATATATAATATATATATATATTATATATATATATATATATATATATATATATATATATATATATATATATATATATATATATATATATATATATATATAATATATATATATATATATATATATATTATATATATATATATATATATATATATATATATATATATTATATATATATATATATATATATATATATATATATATATATATATATATATATATATATATATATATATATATATATATAATATATATATATATATATATAATATATATATATATATATATATATATATATATATATATATATATATATATATATATATATATATATATATATATATATATATATATATATATATATATATAATATATATAATATATATATATATATATATGTATATATATGTGCAAATAGACTGATTCGGTAATGCCTAGCAACCGCCCCTAGCAATGAACATGGTGAAAGCAAACCCTTGTTCATTCGAAAACTCACTGCGCTTTGCTTACAAGTCGCTGAATTTTTCCGAGAATTTAGATTCTTTGTATCAAAATGCAGAGGAGCTGTATTGCCATTGGTTGTTTGAACTACATGATATTCCCAGATCTATAAAAGAAACCTGAAAATGGAAGTGATGGATATTGGCCATGAAACGCTTGAACGCTGATGGGAGTGCTCCGGCGCCTGGCGGAATATGTTTACTTGTGCTCAGAACATTTTAGATAATCACTTTCAAACTGTATCTGTCTACACTACCTACCAAGGTCAAATAAGGTCAATATTGTTGACATTAGGTTTTGGCAGCAGTCATATACTCTAAAAAGCACAAATGCATTTTTTTTTTTTTTTTTTTTTTTTTTACATTGATTTATTATAATTTCTTTAAATACATTGATTTAATATAACTTAAATTTACAGGCAAACCATCCCTGGATCCACCTCACCCAGAATTTAACCCTTAGTGTTGTCATGCACTATCTATTAGATGCCTGTTGCTTTTGTGTCTGAAAAGTCAAATGGTTCAGCAGATGAAACAACTGAGGAGGGCCTATTTCTTGAGGTCAAATGATTGAGGAGAGAGAAAAATGCATTGTACGCTTGTAGGCCTTTACAAAACTTCATTGTCTTTGTATAAAATCCTAGTAAATAGGAAGAAAAATTATTTTAGGAAATGGCATTGATTTCACAAAAAAAATACCCTATATAGCTAAACATTATAAATTACTGTAGCAAATTATGTTATAAAACTATTATTATGTGGCGTGTTGGTGAAATAGTCATAGATGTTGGGATATTTGATATTTGAAGGGTTGTTGATCCCAATTTCAGCAGGTAGGTGGTGTGGACACTGTTTGCTGCACAGCTTCACGGGTGAGAGAAAAATGGCACTTCACTATTTTCCCTTTATTCCACTTTATTCATCATGAAGTCACTATCAGAATCACTGGCAGTGCTGGCCACTAATACTTGTAATCTCCATCTTTCTGCTGTTGATAACTAAAACACAACACTCATTTAAGTGGCCAGTGCAGTACAGAACTAGGTGTACTGAAAAATGCAGTCTCTTCAGCACAACATGCATGCATGCGTCCGTTTCAATCCGTCTCCCCTAGATTTCCTCGTTCGAGCCTCTGTTTTTCCCGCCAAAAAAACATGCACATCATGATGTGCAAACAGTGTTCAG
This sequence comes from Penaeus vannamei, assembly GCF_003789085.1. Lineage (NCBI taxonomy): Eukaryota > Metazoa > Arthropoda > Malacostraca > Decapoda > Penaeidae > Penaeus > Penaeus vannamei. The sequence goes on along the minus strand of NW_020870386.1, from coordinate 39,986 downwards.
AGCACTACCCCTTTCCCTCCAAGTGGATGTCTTTGTTCACTATCAAACTGTAAAATAACTGCTGCAAGCAGTCTTACAATACAACTAAAGATACAAGGCATTTCTGCCACTGAACATCAAAAATATAATTTTGAAATAAGCAATATCTATTAGTCTTCAGAAGTACAAAACCTACATCTTACGTTAATCACATTTTTACAATAAAATCACAAAGGTGCCTCTGTAATCTCTGTTTTCTATAGGGCCTCGAAATCGGCTGCTGCATCTCATCCTCCCCATGTTTCTCAGACCATCCCATGGCATCGTCCTCCACCTCTGTCCCTGGTTGTCAATTCTCCTTGGTGTGTGTATCCAGTGGACCAGGATAATCCACTTCCTCAGGAACAGCAGCTACGACTTTGCATGGGTCTTTAACTCCCTCCCTGCTGGTACCCCAGATGTAGTGGCCATCTCAATGATACTCCCATAACCTGTTTCTGTGCTCCACTCATGCTCTTGCTCCTGGTCTTCAACGAATTCGGAAGGTTACCTCAGTCACCTACTCAGTGATGGTGTAGGGACCCTCCCAAGGGCTCTATAGCTTGGGTGACATACCCTTCTTCTTCTTGGGGGTTGTACAGCCACACTAAATCTCCCACCTTGAACTTGACAGCACAGGCGTCCCAATTATAATAGCATCGCATGCTCTCTCCTGCAAACATCCAGTGTCCTCTCACTTGGTGGTGCACTTCCTCAAGTCATTGTAATTCGACGGCATAATCACTGGTCACTACAGGCAATTCCTCATTTGGTGGCCTCCCAGTCACCGTCCAGTTGTAAACATAGCTCCCTTCCTAAAATCATCCTTGCAGGGATGAAAGTGGTGGTTTCGTGCTATGCAGAATAGTATGCCATCAACAAGAGTGGAAGCTTGCTATCCCATTCCGTTTGTCCTTTGCTACAATATTTAGCCAGCTCCTGCACTATTGTTCTGTTAAACTGTTTGACCATCCCATCAGACTGTGGTCTCAGAGGTGTTGTCCTGGTCTTCCTGATTCCCATCAACTGGCAGCACTCTCGGAATACAGCTGCCTCAAATTCTCATCCTTGGTCAGAGTGCAACTCGCCAGGAACTCCAAAACTACTGAAGAATTGCTACACAAGGACCTCCACAACAGTAATTGCTTTATGGTTGGTGATGGGGTAGGCTTCTGGCCATTTTGTGAAGTAATCCATGGCAACCAAGATAAACCAGTTCCCAGCTGCTGTCACTGGAAATGGTCCAGCCACATCTACCCTAACCATCGGTGTGCCCACTTGATACAATTGTAAGGGTGCTTTTCCCTTCTTTGCTGGCCCCCTCTCTGCATCACAGGTGGCACATGTCTTGCACCATTCTCACACATCCTTCCGCATTCTAAAACATGCTGTTTCCCATGTGTCTACTTGCCACATCATCGTGTACCTCTTGCATCATTCTGGCCCGAAGCTCCTTTGGCAACACCACCAGCCAGAACTTGACACACCCATCAGCCTTGACCCACTTTCTGTGTAGAACACCGTCCTACATCTTTAGGGCGTCCCATTCATGCCTGTAATTCTTGGTAGCCAGGCTCAGTAGAACCACTGCCACCCAGTTCCGACGATCCTGACTGTCTTCCATCCACTGCACTAATGGTCCAATGTCCCAGTACCTTCGCTGTGCCTCCTTCAGCTCTGTGTTGTTGACATCTTTTATAACTTGTGTCCTCTTGCAGTACTCAGAAGGTTCCTTCTTGTTGCAGTGACGGCAGTCTGATTCACAAGGTCTCCTACTGAGTGCATTGGCATTGACGTGGGCCTTCGCTGGTCGGTGAATCACCTCATAATTATGCTGGTCTAAGTTCCCAATCCACTGTGCCAGTTGCATGGTCATTATGGATGGTAAACTTAGCACCATATAGGTAATGGTGGAAGTGGTCCAGGCTCTTCACTATTGCAAGCAGCTCTTTCCTGGTAACACAATAGTTCTGCTCAATCTTGTTGAACTTGCAACTAAAATAAGCCACAACACACTCATGTCTGCCTTTCTCTTGCGATAAGACTGCTCCTACTCCATCCATACTCGTGTCACAGTCCAAAATGTAAGGGGAATGTGGATCCGGGTACATCAGCACTGGTGTTTGTGGTAGTGCTTCCTTCAGTTTATTGAAAGCCACTTGACACTCCTGGCTCCTTTGGAAATGCACGCCCTTGCCAGTGAGTTGGGGCAGAGTGGTGGCAGTGCTGGCAGAATTCCTTACAAACCTTCGATAGTATGTACAGAGCCCAAGGAAGCTTCGCACTTCTCCTTTTTCCTTGGGTTCTGGCCATTCTTGCGCTGCCCTCACCTTTTCCGGATTGATTTTCACTCCATCCCTGCTCACTATATGCCCTATGAATGGCACCTCAGTCTGGGAAAGCACACACTTTTTAAGGTTCAACTTAAGATTGGCCTGCTTAAAGCACTTAAATACCACCACTAGTCTTTCTAACTCCTGCTCAAAAGTGTTCCTAT
>NW_020870386.1:14971-24971 GCF_003789085.1 Penaeus vannamei | reverse complement strand
GCCTGACTGTTTCTTATTCAGGTCTCTCTCTCTCTCTCTCTTTCTCTCTCCCTTTTTATTTTTATTATTTTTTTTATTTTTTTTTTTTCCCCCTTTTCTTTCATCCTTGGCTGTTCCTTATACTGTTTACTTTTGGTTTTCTTTTGAATTATTATTTTTCATACTGCTAATTTTTGTTTGTAATTTTTCCTGTTTTTCCCATTTTTCTTTTAAATGTTTATATTTTTCATCTGCCTTTTTTTTCCTTCCTTCAAAGAAATATAATATGTTATTGGTTATATTATCTTTTCTTTTTTACATATGAGTCTTTCTTGTAATTTTTGTGGATAACTAGATTTTTCTTTGTAATTTTTAAAGTAGGGAAAATCATTATTGTGTATTTTTAAATTTTCCACCATGATCTAGATGTACATTTTGAAATGTTACTGAATATATAGTCTAACTAAATGCAAATTTTTAAAATGAATGCAATGTCAATTTTTTCTACTTTTTATTTATCAGAGTCTGTGTTATATTCTATCAGTTTTTAGTATGCCATGATTCTGATATGTGATGTAGAGATAGAATCCCTCTCATTTCTAGTACTTGTTTACAAAACATTTGTCTGCTAAAAGTTCTCTAATTTACATACCAATGAACTCAATCGTTTTCTTTGCAATTTCTGTTGGAAGGTGAAATGAAGAAGATGTAAAAGTAATTTGTATTATAAAGGTAACTAGTTAATAGTTGTTACAGTACAGAGAACATTACTTACAGAAATGGAGCGACCCCTGAACAGACTGGAATACACGTTAGGCCCTGGCTTGGACCTCGAATATGAGACAGAGCCACAGACGTCAGCCCCAGAGCCCGCAATGTATGAGACAGCTTATGTGACCTCGCACAAGGATAAGTGCCGAGCTGCAGCCTTTTCGCTGGATGGGAACCTCGTGGCTACAGGGAGCGTTGATGCATCTATTAAGGTATGTAAGGGAGGTTGGTTTCTGTTAGTGTACACAGTTGGCGTAGAAGAAAAACTGCATTTATAAAATCTCATAAGGCTATTTATTTTTTCTGTTAGCAACAAAATGAACAACCAAAATTAAATTTAGTTAAAAGGATAATTTATCACTTAGCAGTTTCTTTATTTATTGATTGATTTTTCTTAGTCAAGTACGTAGAAATAAAAGAAAAAGAAAAAGAAAAAATATGTATATATGCGTGTATATATATATATATATATATATATATATATATATATATATATATATATATATATATTGCTTAAAAAAATAAAATAAAATGAAAAAATAGAACAAATGCTTCAGAAGCGTACCTCTCTTCTGCAGATCCTAGATGTAGACCGTATGTTGGCTAAAAGTGACCCAGACGCTGTAGAGCTTCACCCGGACGCTGTGGTGGGTCATCCAGTCATCCGTACCCTCTATGACCACCTGGATGAGATCACCTGTCTGGAGTTCCACCCACGTGAACAGATCCTCATCTCAGGCAGCCGTGACACCAATGTCAAGATGTTTGACTTCAGCAAGACGTCAGCTAAGAAGGCTTTCAAAACACTTACAGTAAGCGAGGGAGGAAAGGAGAGAGGAAGGTCTAAAAAACTGTGTATTTGAGAGAGAGAGAGAGAGAGAGAGAGAGAGAGAGAGAGAGAGAGAGAGAGAGAGAGAGAGAGAGAGAGAGAGAGAGAGAGAGAGAGAGAGAGAGAGAGAAATAGAGAGAGAGAGAGAAATAGAGAGAGAGAGAGAAATAGAGAGAGAGAGAGAAATAGAGAGAGAGAGAGAAATAGAGAGAGAGAGAGAGAAGAGAGAGAGAGAGAGAGAGAGAGAGAAATAGAGAGAGAGAGAGAAATAGAGAGAGAGAGAGAGAGAGAGAGATAGAGAAATAGAGAGAAGATAGAGATGAATAGAGAAATAGAGAGAGAGATATAGATTGATAGATATCAAGAGATAGAGAGAGAGAGAGAGAGAGAGAGAGAGAGAGAAGAAAGAAGAAAAGTAAGTCTGTGTATGGAAGAGAAAGAGTTGAGTGCTTTTTCTCTTTCTTGTGTGAGTATTTGTGTACATCTAGATTAATCAAAGAAGAATCACCACTACGAGCTTACATATATTTTGAGTTGGATATTGGAAAAATTGACCCAATGGCTACAGGGTTAGGTGTTACCCATTGTAGTTTTTTGTGAATTCCATTGAACACATATGGCTCCACATGTTCTCAGCCACAAAGGAGTCATTTAGTAGGTTCTAGTCACCATGATGGGTTTCCTCATTCCTTGATGTTGCGGGAAAGTATTTTGTTTGTTTTTTCTAATTATATTAATACTGATACAGTTATTATTGTTATTGACATTATGGCAACTTTAATGTTAATAGAATACAAGTAACAATAAAAACATTGAAATGATATTAAAAGATTTTTCTGGAAATAAAGGAAAAGTGTACTCAAATGAGAACACTTGTGGAGCTGTTTCTGTGTAAATGCAGTTAATGGTCTAAAATTTTTGTATACATCCCATCATATATATATTTTTTTTTCCATTAGACTTTTCTCTCAGTCTTTATCTTGCTTTCAGTGAACAATAAAACTCCTCTTTCTTTCTTTAAACCTATTATTTTTATTGCTGACACACAGGATGCTGAGCAAGTAACAAGCATGTCAATCCATCCCAGTGGAGACTTCCTGGCAGTAGCAACAGAAGGTCCTGTGGTGAGGTTTTATGACATCAACTCCTGCCAGTGTTATGTGTGTCCTTACCCACGCGAGCATCATACTGGACCCCTGACTTGTGTGCGTTACTCGGCTGATGCAAGAGTCTGCGTCTCTGCTTCAAAGGATGGCCATGTTAAGGTAGAAGTGGGTCTTGGTTGGGAGGGTCTTTTACATGTATTTGATTAAGATATATAATGATCAGTAGATATATAAATAAATAGTGTACTAAAAGAGACAGACCAACACAGACAGTTAGGTATATTGATATACAAAGACACAGACACTTTATTTAGTCAGTGACTTATGTATAGAGACAGGGAGAGAAAAGACATTCAGTCCAAGAGAAAAGAATTTAACATAACAGAAAGAATCAGAGGTGAACAGACCAAGAATTCTATAAACAATATGCTAACTCCTGAAGAACCCTCATTACAGGTTTGGGATGGAGTGTCTGGTCGCTGTGTACAGACGTTCTCAAAGTGTCACGATGGGATGGAGGTCTGCTCTGTCCTCTTCTCCCGTAATGGAAAGGTGGGTGTATTACCTCTTAGCACGTTGAAAAAGTTATGAATGAGAATGATTATCTTCACTGCCCAGGAGATGTATTTGACTGGTCTCAATGATATCTCCCATCAGAAATCCATGTATTTCTGATGAAGATATAATTGAAGCTTGTTAAATAAATCTCTTGCACTGTGAAGACATTCATTCTTATTCTTAAATTTTTCTACATGTCATGATGACTATTTTGGTGTTGCTATGATTGCTTTAACATTTTTTTATGAACAAAATTTAAATATTTTTCATAAGCATAGCTGAAAAATTGTTTTTATAACTTTCAATAAAATTAGTCTATTATTGTTGTTATCCATTTTAAGTTTCATGGCAAACTGCCTCAGGACGTCATGGTTTTATTCCATGTCTGTTTCAAGATTACCAAAAGTATAGAGGAAATTCTTTTTGTTGGTAATATCCTTTGCATGACTCTTTATCAGTTGTGTTTTTATTACATTTTCCATACCTTCTCCTCCTTTCTAGTACATCCTGTCGTCTGGGCTGGACAGCGTGGTGAAACTGTGGGAACTGTCGAGCGGGAGATGCCTCATTGCCTACACTGGGGCAGGTTCTGTTGGTAAGAAAGAGCAAGAAGAATTGTAATCATATCATTCTTTAGTTGTTTTCTCTCTCTCTCTCTCTCTCTCTCTCTCTCTCTCTCTCTCTCTCTCCTCTCTCTCTCTCTCTCTCTCTCTCTCTCTCTCTCTCTCTCTCTCTCTCTCTCCTCTCTCCCTCTCCCTCTCCCTCTCCCTCTCCCCTCTCCTCTCCTCTCTCTCCTCTCTCTCTCTCTCTCTCTCTCTCTCTCTCTCTCTCTCTCTCTCTCTCTCTCTCTCTCTCTCTCTCTCTCTCTCTTTTACCTAGTTGTTTCAATATGGGAGAAGAGCTAAGCTCAGGTGGACCCCCATCTGCTATATTTAAATTGTACAATTTTTAAAATGGATGCACATTTTTCACACACACTACATTTTTGGGGAGATTGTTCCATGCCTCATGTCCCCCCTTTTCCTTCTTTCTTGCAAGTAGTAAGTCCTAATTTCTGTAGTCTATCTTTGTAACTCATATCTCTTAGAGTAGGTGCCCATCTCGTCACTCTTTGAACTCTTCCAGTTTGTCTATATCCTTTTTTAAGTGTGGACTCCCTGCCACTGCACCATACTCAAGACTCGGTCTTATGATTGCCATAATGATCTTCTTTACCATATCTTCGTCCACATACACAAAGATATGGTAAAGCGATATTTGGCAATCAGTCCTAGCATTTTGCGAACCTTTTCATTTATAAGCTCATTTGGGTTTCTATTTATGATCTTTTTCCCTATCAGCTGTGTTTAATATTGCATTTCCTAATTTATATTGGAATAGTGGGCAATTTCTACTTTCACTGAACCTGACTACCTGGCATTTATTGGTTTCGAATTCCATTTTCCATGTACAGCTCCTTGTGAATAAGTTCTCAATGTCACTTTGGAGGCATTGACATTAGACGTTGTCTGTTATCCTTTTTTGTATCTTTGTGTCGTCTGCCAACATATTCAGATAACTGCCTGGGCTTATGTTTGACTCTAATCCTGAGTCTAATATGTTTTGTCTAATCCTTTTAGTAGATCTTTTATTTCATTCTTTTTGAGTGTGATATTTTTGATGTTCTCTACATTTTTTTTGCATTGGTTTCCCAGAGTTGTAGTGCTTCTTCCAGGCTCTTTAATATCTCTTAGATTAGTTTTTGGTAATCTTCTTGTGACCACTTATGAGGTGGCAAGTAAACTATGGTTAATATTATGTTTACCTCATTTGTTTCTGCCTCAGTTACCTTCAGTTCCACTATGGGGTCTTGATTAATTTCTAACTCCTTTGTAATAATTCCCTTCCTTAATCCCCCTCCATTTCCATGTGCCTTATCTTTTCTCCAAATATTATAGCCTTTGAGTCATAATGTTACATCATCTGTGGAGGGATCCAATTTGATTCAGTAATACATATTACATCTGTTTTTTTCATTTCAATTATTGTCTCTAGTTCTAGCAACTTCGAAGATAAACTATCAATATTTGTATACACTATTTCTATATAATCTTTCGGTATTCCTTTTGGCTGCAGGGTTAATGATTGTCTGTCTCTACATTCTGGATCCGCTAGTATATTTGCTTTGCTTGGAGACCTCTCACCCTCAGAGTTTTTTCCTCTTCATTCCTTTGTTCATTTTTTGTTCTTTACTTCCAATTTTTTTCTGTAGTTTTTTTCTGTCATATTTTCTCTTATCCAGATTTTCTTATATTCTTCATGGGTAGCCAGGACTTTGGCTTTTTTTTTGTTATATCAATTACCATTTGCTTATTCATGAATGTTACTTTTAAAGTTTAGGCATTTCTTTCACCTTTTTGAATAATCCCAGCCTGCATTGAGCTATGATATTCTGTTCCACAAATGCAGGATTTATGAACTTGAGAATTTTACAATCAATTTCTTGTCCTTGTATCGTTCAATTCCATCTTCTACAACTTTTTCTTCATGTCCCAATATGATGGTGTCCTTATTTACATCTGTCAAATTAGCAGTATTCCTTGCATGTTGGTTCCCCCAGGTGGGATTTGAATTCATTCTTCTTTACAATATCTGCAAGCTGTCTTAATTTCTTCCTTTGTGATCTTGATGTCTTTTTCTATCTTCTTTTCCATGTCATTTACTGTTTCTTTTCCCTGTGTTACATCAGCATATGTAGCTGTCATCCTTTTTGCCTTTTCCATTATTTGAACTTGGCTGCTTGACAAATTGCTTTTTACCTGCATAACAGTTTCTTGTACTTTGCTTACCTCCTTTTTCTTGCAGATTCTTTGCTTTGGTTTCACTACCATTGCTAATCTTGGTTTCTGCTATTTCTAACTTTTCTCTTTATGTCAGACTTTTTCATATTCTCTCTCTGAATGATTGTGTTCCTGCACAAATTTTCTACCAGTTCCTTCAGATTTACATTTTCTTCACGTATTTACCTGCATTCTGCTACCAGGTTGTGTACCTTGGCTTCAAGAGCCTCAAATCTGACTGCAGCCTTTGCTAACTTTATTTTTCTCATCTGACCTCAGTTGTTACTCATTAAACAAACAAAAAACTAGCGTAAAAGGCTTACCCTTACCTTCTCTCTCACATCCTGGCTCACAAAGCCACACTGTTTTTTTTCTGTTTTTTTTACTTATTCCTTCACTTTCTAACTCAAATTTTCCTTTCAACATGAACTATACACATTTACATAATCCATGGCTAGCAGACTAGACCACCCATTGATCATTCCTCTCCATATTTAACAACATGTAAGAGCTGTACTGCACTGATGCACTGCACTTCTCGCCTCCTCTGTATGTGTGTATGTGTCTGTGTCTGTTTGTCTGTGTGTGTCTGTGTCTATGTGTGTGTTTGTGTTTGTGTGTTTGTGTCTGTCTCTCTCTTTGTGTGTGGGTCTGTGGGTCTTGTATTTTTGTGTACATACATACTTATGCATTTACATATGTGTTTTCTTTTTCTTTATTTCTTTCATATTAATATAGTTTTTTGTTTGTTTGTTTGTTTGTTTGTAAATATTTCAGAATTTTTTATTTTAGACGGATTTGGCTTGAGTTTGTTTCATATTCAGATACACAAATATTTAAAAAGAAAATACTTTATTATTTGTGCCTCTTTCAATAATTACTACCAGTCTCTTCCTTTTATTAATCACGTATTTCCAGTTTATTACTTTTTTTTCTTTCTTTCTTTTCTTTTTTTTGCCATTCTTTCCTTATTGATCATACCTTTGTTTATCAAACATTCTTTGTTCATCACATTCCTTGCTCATCACACAGTCTGGACTCATCACTCACCCCATATTCACCACACTCTGTGATGCCCCTCCCATTCTTCACAGGCCGCCAGGAACACAGTGCCCACGCCATGTTCAACCACACAGAGGACTTTGTAATGTTTCCAGATGAAGCTACGACGTCCCTCTGTGCTTGGGATGCCAGGAATGCACAGAGGAAGAATCTACTTTCCCTAGGTAAGAGGATTCAAGTTTGTATTTTTCTTCTTCTTCTTCATCTTCGTCGTCTTCTTCTGGCTCTTCTTCTCTTCTTTTCTTTTCTTTTTTAGTATTATTTATTATTGCCTGTCTGTTTCCTCACTGTAAGCCTCTGCATCCTCATGCTGGACCACTACTGATATTATGGTATGCATCTGGTATTGTAAGAGAGGGGTAAAATAGCATGAGAGAGAGGGGGAAAGATAGCAAGAGAAAGAGGGGGGGAGGTAGTAGGGGGGTAGTGAGAGGGGGAGTTTAGCAAGAATCAAAGTTAAAATCAAAACACTTTATTCCATTAATTACAATGGTTATTCCTTAGATAAATATTGTTGATAGATCATTTATAAATATTGTAAATAGGATCAGACCTAAAACAGATCCTTGCAAAGCACAAAAAGGTACTTGTTTTGATGACATACCATCATTGATTCCTAACGATTGGGTCCTTGTATCTAAATAACTTTTAAACCAAAAGCTATCAATTTTATGATTTACGACTTTGTTGACACTATCAAAAGCCTTAGACAGATCGCATGATGTGAGCAAATTTACCTGATTTCTGTCTATGTTATTATAAATCTCATAAGTAATTTGTAGTAAAGCTGTTTCAGTAGATAACCTATTTCTAAAACCTTGTTGCATTTTAGATAATAAGTTATTGGCCTCCAGAAAACGTCAGTTGATTTGCTACAATTTTTTAAAGAATTTTGGATAATATAGGGAGTATAGTAGTAGAGCGATAATTATTCACATTGTCTATATCCCCCGACTCAAACATTGGTGTGACTGTGTTTCCAAAGTGACGGAAAGACACCAGTGACCAGAGAGGTGTTAATAATAATTGTCAAATAATGTTGCGGGTAGACTGTCTCTGATAAAGCGCAAAGCAATACTGTCTGCTCCTACAGCATGCTCCTACAAGATGATTGTTTCTACGTCCACTGGTTGTGGTCTGAAAAAATTAATTGTAAACCTTGCCTGATCTGTGTTTTGTTGTAATGTAGAAGCAGTTGTTTGTTTTCCAATTTTTGAAAAGAAATCATTAAAATGCTCTGTGCTATGTATAGGACTTGTACAATGACTAGTTAGGTGTTTTAACAATTTTTCATGTTTTATCTGAGTTGTTTTTATATTCTATGAATTTATTTTTGAAATAATTTCTTTTTGCACATTGAATAAGCAATTTAGCTGCCAAATTGATAAATTACTTTTTCGAATCAATGTACACTGTTTACACTGTTATCACTGCTGTTACTGCTAAGGGGTCCCTTACCCTGGGCCGGGGGGCAGCCTTGACCCTGGTTGCCATGGGGGTGCCCATCCTTGTGGCCGGGGAGGCAGCTCTTGACCCATGCTGTCAGAGGTTCCATATCCTACAGCTGAGGTCCCAGTACCCTGTGAGGGGGGCATGGTTTGCTGAATTGCGGGGCTGCGGTGGAGAGGAAGCAAAAACACATTCAATCACCATGGCGACTAGACTCAGAGAGGGGGGGGGGATAGTAGGAGGGTAGCGAGAGGGGGGCTGATAGCATTCTCAACATGTGTAGTAATCTTAAATTAATGTTAATTGTGCAAATTTCATTTGCATCTTTGGAGAAAGTAGGCTTTCAACTCGCTCTCGCAGCATGTGCATCTGCATTTTTTAATTTGTGGTTCAGGTGCATGGATTGTATAACTGCTTACTACGCTTGTTTATTTGCCAGGAATAATTTCATGCAAGACATGTAATGTTCTAACTGGTCGGTAGTACTGCATTGTTATATGAAAGTAGATATTTCTTAAGATTTTGAGTACAGGAGTAGCTACATCATGGCTGCAAATGATCATACTGTGATGATTAAGATTTTTTTTGGCATTAATATATGTCACTGATGTCATAGATTAAATGTGAGACAGGTGTAAAATGTTATTAAGTATGTCTTTGAGTTCTTTGATAATCTAGCTGGATTTTTTTTTTTTCTTCTTCTTCTTTTCTTTTCTTCATTATTTTCTCTTTCTCTCTCTCTCTCTCTTTTTTTTCTTTTTCTTACTCTTGCTTCTCCCTAAGGATGTCAATGTTATTTGTTTATTTATTTGTTTTTTATTTATTTATTTATTTGTTTATTCATGTTCCATTTTGATGCACATTTTATTTTCCCAGTTTTATTACCTTTTTTTTCTCTCTTTCTTTCTTTCTTTCTTTTTTCTTTTTTTTCATCTTAATTCAATCACCCATCTGTTTATTAACCCATTGGAGCCTGGGATGACATTTACTTACATGCCGAATCCACATTTTTTAAAATTTTATTTATTGCTTTTGAACATAGATGCCTCCGCAAGACTTTAGTCACAAAGGAGTCAGTTACATGACCTACCACTCTTGCCTGTTACCTCTTTTCCTTGATTTTTGGAAAGATTAGACTAGATTTTGGCTGTTTTCTTTTTAACAACATTGATATAGTCATAACGTCAATAATGATGATATTAACAATATTGAGATTAATAGTAAGCAGGTGAGGTCGTCTAGGGTGAATTAACTCTTGTGGAGCATTATGGGTAAACATAATTCACAAAACATAGCTCATTGGTGCTAGGAATATGCACAATCCACTGTATCTCTCTTTCTCTCTCTCTTTCTCTGTCTCTGTCTCTTTCTCTTTCTCTTTCTCTCTCTTTCTCTTTCTCTTCTTTCTTTCTCTTTCTGTTTTCTGT
>NW_020870385.1:399240-401740 GCF_003789085.1 Penaeus vannamei | reverse complement strand
ATCGCAACACTCGCACGATCTCTATCGGGGCTGCGAACATCAACTGATAACATTTCTTGACAACATTTAATTTTCTTGTTTTCGCCCATTTTTGCTTCAAAGGCCTATTTTTGTGATTCTTTTTGTTTGATCTTTCATAATACTCATATTTAGCCTGACGCGCTTAACGATTAGATATATTGAAACAGGTGCTTCCTTCTATTATAAAGTTGCTTCATTAAAATGTATTGTCAGTGATGGCGAAAGTATAGGAATAGAAATAAACAGAAATAACTACGCAATGTGCATGGAAGTAAAACTAACCGGGAAAATATCTTCACTTTTTTTCGAGGCTTAAAAAAAAAAAAAAAAAAAAAAAAAAAAAAAAAAAAAAAAAAAAAAAATCTATTGACCGTTTTCATTGATTTTTCCATCGTTGTGATGTGCGATCCTTAAAGAATTTCATTATGACATTTTCTTGCGAGTTAGAAAATAGTACAAACTTAACTTTTGAAAACTATCCTTCTACAAGAAATTGAAAAGAAACTTAGCATTCACTTCATTTGAAAGTTCCCAAACTATTTCTGATCTCTAAGGTATTTTTTCATGGATCTCAGTCATCGGGTTATTTGATGGACTTTTCCTAATAACATTTTCACAAAAAATTACGAATCTTATACTTAGCAGGTGATATCCTTGTAAAGATGAATATATAAGTTTTATGCAAATCTTCCGGTAAATAAAGAAAATAGTGATTTCCTTGACGGTCCCTTTAAGCAAATCGCATCTAGCAAGAACTTAAAAAAAAAGAAATAAAAAAGGTAAATTATTTAGATAAATGAATTAGATAAATTAGCAAGAACTAAAAAAAAAAAAAAAGAAATAAAAAAGGTAAATTATTTAGATAAATTAATTAGATAAATTAGCAAGAACTAAAAAATAGAAAAAAAGAGAAAAAGTTAAATTATTCAGATAAACTAAACTAAAACCCTTTACCAGGAAGACAACCTTCTACATTATTTGGACTGACAAGCATAGCTGTGGAAAGGAGATTGTTCCATGTTTGTGTTCTGTCTCGTTCATTGTGCTAGTACGAGTTCGGAGAAAAGAGAGTCCATGTTGGTGCTTTAAGGTAATATTGAAATGGTTCATTGAGAGACGCCACTGCCTATGTGCGTGTGTCTGCGAGCTGTTTTTCTTTTTGATTGTGTGTGCGTGTCGGTGTGTATGTGTGCAGTCAACACGAAACGTGTATTGTGACTATGTTAGTCCAGACAAACAGACAAGACAGACGGAGCACGTTGAAAGTCTTGGAATTCAAAGTTCTAATATTAGTTCTTGTCCTTAGTAATGATACTAATGATGCTTAATGAAAACTCATTCTCACTTCTTTTTTTTCTTTTTTTAAGTAAAAAACCTCCTCATAAACATTCCTTCCCTCATTTTCATCGTATCGCTGTTCACCTTTTCCCTTTTTGCGCATTTTTACGTCATTCACAGCCATTTCTACTCGGCGAGTACCGAAAGTTTTCTCAACCTTTTACCGGCATATCACTCCCAGGCGCACCGTGTTTTCCTTAGACCCAGATACACAGACTCGGCCAAAAGTGTTCTGGACTCCCTCTGCGCTATACTTTCTCTGTCAACCGTGTTTGTTTTTCTCTCTTTTTCTGCCTCTGCTATGTAAGACTGTGCAAATATTCGTAGGTGCGTCCATGTGTGCCCGAGAGAGAGAGAGAGAGAGAGAGAGAGAGAGAGAGAGAGAGAGAGAGAGAGAGAGAGAGAGAGAGAGAGAGAGAGAGAGAGAGAGAGAGAGAGAGAGAGAGAGAGAGAGAGAGAGAGAGAGAGAGAGAGAGAGAGAGAGAGAGAGAAGAGAGAGAGAGAGAGAGAGAGAGAGAGAGAGAGAGAGAGAGAGAGAGAGAGAGAGAGAGAGAGAGAGAGAGAGAGAGAGAGAGAGAGAGAGAGAGAGAGAGAGAGAGAGAGAGAGAGAGAGAGAGAATTTTACGACATATAAACAGAGCGAAGTGAGAGAGAAAAAAAAAAAATGAAAGAACAGATATAAAACTTAAACCTAAAGAAAGGTAATCCAAAATAACAAAAAAATAACCAGCACGAGTTTATCACTGTTACCGAACACACCTTTGATGGATAACGAAAGATAGGCCTATTGTGCCAAAAGGAGATCAAGGAAGACGGGGAGAGAGACATCAAAGAAAAAGAAATGAATTACGAGAAATGCCCCGGAGAGCCGAAAAAGGAATTGAAGTGGAAAAGAAAGAAAAAAAAGAGAAAGGGAATACAAGGAGAGGGGGACTGAAGTAGAAAATAGCACTGTGGGAAAGCGAAGGAAAGGAAAAGTGGAAAGAAACAAGAGAGATGTCGGTTTCAAAAAAAAAAGAAAAAAAAAAATGGTGATCTAAAAGAGCAAGAGATTGAAAGGAAGATAAAGAGATAGGAAGATGGTAAGTTGCCAGGAAAAAGAGACAGGTCAAGAGAAAGAGATAAATGAAAATACGGAAAG
>NW_020870385.1:386740-389240 GCF_003789085.1 Penaeus vannamei | reverse complement strand
AGGCAGCTGAGCGGATAACATTATCTATATCTATCTATCTATATAAAATGGACCACCTGTGTTTCTTAATTATCAACCAGTGAAATAAATCAAAGCCCATAAATTTCTCCAAGAATGATTTAATGGCGAAAATAGATCTTGGTCACCTGGCGGTCTGCATAACTATCACCTCGACGAAGAGATATTAACTATCCCGCTGAATTATAGCAGAGGAGTCCGTGTCCCATGATTTATTCCGCGTTCATCTTACACAAGAACTCGAAACACACGTGGCAAGTTTTCCATCCTATATATAGGTTTTGTTTTTTAAAGCTGAATGTTGAAACTTTGACTGTAAACTGAATAGTATTTTTTTTCTCTCGTGTGACCTTAGATAACATCAACATGAAAAATTAGGAAAAAATAACCTTAAGATTCTTAACCATTAAATGCGATTATATCTATATCATGGCGCTTGATATAACTATTAAAAACGAAAAATATTGCAGCTGAAATATTCCACTCTCTAATGAAAACGGTAACTTGTAAATATTGACTGGCGTAATGCTGCCCGGCTTTGCTTTCATAATCATACATATCCCTTTGATTACTTATGTAATCTAGAAACGCGTTTAAACATGATATGAAAAGCTCTCACTAAACGTCGAAAGAAGGAAAAAAAAAGGCTGGTGCGTGCTCGGTGGAAAAAAAACTCTACGGTATTCGAGCGCCACATTTCACTTACTCGTCGACCCGCACTGCATTTCAGATCGTGAAAAAGACCCTCACGATGATTAGTTTATTGACCTAAAAGCAATGTTGTGTTTAATTTTTTTTCAAGCTATCAACTCAATCTGTAGAGGTGTAATTCCGGGATCGAAGACATTAATCAAGCCGTCAGGGAAAGGTTTTTTTCCGGGAACGTATTTCTTGATGATTAAGTATCGGATTCAGGGCGAGGCAGTGCACTTGCCGAGGGAGGCGCGATGAGTAAATGAAATCTGAAGAAGCTTTCCTCTAAGTGTCTTTTTATATATATACCCACTTAATCATTTTCGGACGAAGAAACTGTGTGTGTGTGTGTGTGTGTGTGTGTGTGTGTGTGTGTGTGTGTGTGTGTGTGTGTGTGTGTGTGTGTGTGTGTGTGTGTGTGTGTGTGTGTGTGTGTATATATATATATATATATATATATATATATATATATATATATATATATATATCATGTTTCTGACAAACCTGAATTACCATTATATATCTAATTCGAAATGGCAAAGGAAAGGGCAAGGACAAGACCAAAACGGAAACCTTCTTGATGTGTGATTGAATGCATCCAGGGCTATAACTCACTCTAGCAAGAATACGGATATTTTTCCTCCTTACAAAATAAAACATCACAAACATTTCCCACTGTTAACAAATATACTGTCTTTTTGAGATGAAAAATACCGCGCGAGACAAGAAATGCTTTTCGCCATACTCGAGGGCTTTCTAGGTGAACGTCTCGGAAAGTGCATTTTCATTTTGCAAAAGCTGCGGCATGTCTCCAGAGCCTCGCCGGACATTGTGCGTCGGAAAGATAACGTGTTTTATGACCTCTCTCGCAATTTGGGGGAGTCGTAATTCTTCATGACTGTAAGTAGCCTTATAAGCAATAACAGGAAATGTTTTAAGGGAGGAAAAGGTTAAGGGAAGAGGGAATATGGAGGAAAGAAACAGAAAAAAATAAAACAGATAAAAAATAACTTCTTGGAAGATGTTCAATCTAAAGTAAGAGATCGCTATAAAATTGTAAGTAGCCTTATAAGCAATAACAGGAATTATATTATAAATATATTATATAAGACGAAAATATAGAGGAAATTAACATAAAAAATAGCTTCTTGGAAGATGTTCTTTCTAAAGCATCAAATGGCTTTAAGAAGACACATATTCTCCGTACACCAAATGAGATATGTGAAAACAAATATTTCAAGTTGTTATCTAATCCCAACTTGCGGTGGTAACTAACGAAAGGCAATATGTAAATGGAATTTTTGTGTAGGCCTAGTTATAATCGTCACCGCAATGGGTTCATTTACGATATATTGTAGCAGTGGTTTTTTTTTCTACGTAAAAATAAAAACTGTCATAGAGGTTCTCGATTTAGGCCTAATGCATGCTTATTGATGTTACAGCAGCATTTGAAGTAAGCCTAACGCCCGATCTGAGGTGACAAGGCCGTTCTGGTTCGCTGTTAATGTGTCCTAAATGGTCACAACGGCTGCGGTCATCTCGAAAAGAGAAATTGAAAGGGAGGAAGGTGCAGGGGAGAGAGTGAAAAAGACGGAGTGGAAGAAAGGCGCGAGAGATAGATGGAGGAGAGGAGGGAAGAAAAACGAAAGAGGAAGTGTGTGAATACGTTTTAAGAAAGAAAGATAGATAGATAGGGATAGAGACATAGATAGGGAGAGGGAGAGAGAGAGAGACAGACAGACACAGAGAGACAGAGAGAGACAGACAGACATACTGACACAGACAAGCA
>NW_020870385.1:354240-379240 GCF_003789085.1 Penaeus vannamei | reverse complement strand
CCCCGCCCCTACATCTTTCTTACTCCTTGCCCTCTCCTCTTCCCCATTCGCCCTCCCCTACCCCTCTCCCCTATCCCCATTACCCCTACTCCGCCCTCTCCTTACCAACCCACCTCCCCTCCCTCTCTTCCTCTCTTCCCCTACCCATTAACCACTCCCCACTACCCCTACTCCTCCCCCTCCCTCTCTTCCCCCCTCCTTCCCCATTATCCCCCCACTCCTCCCCTCCCCCCTCCCCTTTCTCGCATGCAGACATTAGGAAAGCCTTAGAGAGCTGTCTGGGGAACACTCAGCGGCATGGAATTACCCATTGTCTAGCACTGCAAGGAACAATGAGAGAAAGAGAGTGGTGGAGAGAGCTGATATAAAAGTGCGGGAGAAAAAGAAAAAGAGAGGAGAAAAGGGAAGGAAAGTGAGAAAGGCAGAAGAGAGAGAGAGAGGAGAGAGAGGGGGAGAGACAGATAGAGAGAGAGAAGAGATAATAAAAAAAAAAACCGAATAGATGGATTGATGAATAGATAGATAGAGAGGAGAGAAGATAGAAAGATGCATGAAACCAGACAAATAATAGGAAAGAAAAAAGATAAATGCGAGTGTAAAAACAAAAGAGCAAAAGTAAGAATATGTGATAAAAAAAAGTTGAAAAACTCGAAAGAAAAAAACTTCGAAAAACAAAGAAGTTAACGTATTAGAAAGAAAAAAAAATTACAGTGAGATGACGAAGAAAAGAAAATGAATAAAAAAAAAATAGATAAGAAAAAAAATGATGAAAAAAAAAGAGATAGAAAAATGCAACAGACAGAAGCGAGAGAAATTCTTGTCATTTCACTCGAACAGGAAAATAAAAAATCTTTCATCATGACAATAAGGAGATAGTTTATGAGAGGACTAGGAGGCAAGAAGCTTTTGGGGTCAGGGGGGAGTGGGGTGGGGGGGTGGGGGGGAGACAGCACTTTCCTGGGAGACGAATCGTTTTTTTTTCTTTCTTTCTTTCTTTTTCTTTCAGTTGTATTCTATTTTGTTTTGGTTGTTGTTATATATTGAATATGTTTCTTGTTTTTTTATTTATTTTTTTTGTAATATGTGCTACTGTTGTTTTTTTTTTATATCATTTATACCGATGTGAGTTGCGAGGAGAGAAAGAGAGAGAGAGAGAGAGAGAGAGAGAGAGAGAGAGAAGAGAGAGAGAGAGAGAGAGAGAGAGAGAAGAGAGAGAGAGAGAGAGAGAGAGAGAGAGAAGAGAGAGAAAGAGAGAAAGAGAGAGAGAGAGAGAGAGAAAGAAGAGAAAGAAAGAAAGAGGGAGAAGAAGAGAGAGAGGAAAAAGAGGAAAGAGAAAAGGGAAAGAAAGGGAAGAAAAGGAAAAGAAAAGAGAGAGAGACAGAGAGAGTGAAACTATACACTGGCAGTGAAGCAGAATAAAGATCCTTTTCAAAAACATAAAATAATTTCAGCTTTAAAATTGAAATCTCTTGAGAAAATCACTGGGGTTCATGGCACTGAATAGAAGGAACAACATAAACAGAGAAGCACAGATGGAAGAAGAAAAATGAATACATAAACAAAGAGAAAGTGGAAAGGGAGAGAGAGAGAGAGAGAGAGAGAGAGAGAGAGAGAGAGAGAGAGAGAGAGAGAGAGAGAGAGAGAGAGAGAGAGAGAGAGAGAGAGAGAGAAAGTGGAAAGAGAGAGAAAGAGAGAGAGAGAGCAATGATAAATGATAATAGTAATGCGAATTATCAATGGTAATCATTATGATAATAAAAATAATGATAATGATAGTAATGCTAATCTTGCTATTAGTCGTCATCCTCATTCTCACTCATTCTCATATATATATATATATATAATATATATATATATATATATATATAATATATATATATATATATATATATATATATGTATATATATATATATATGTGTGTGTGTATGTGTGTGTGTGTGTGTGTGTGTGTATGTGTATGTGTATGTGTATGTGTGTGTGTGTGTGTGTGTGTGTGTGTGTGTGGTGTGTGTGTGTGTGTGTGTGTTGTGTGTGTGTGTATGTGTGTGGTGTGTGTGTTGTGTGTGTGTGTGTGTGTGTGTGTGTGTGTGTGTGTGTGTGTGTTGTATGTATGTGTGTGTGTGTGTGTGTGTGTGTGTGTGTGTGTGTGTGTGTGTGTGTTCTTTTCTTCTTCTTTTGCTATATTTTTGTTACAATGTGGCATGTTAAACACAATTAATTTCTTCATTGTCATTTCTAATCAATATCTTACGTTGTAGTGACTTGTATCACATAAAGTTATTTTTTATCCGTATTCTCTCTCCCTTTTCCATTTTTGCTCAGTCACAAACCACTATTCAATAAAGTTGATAACAAAAAAGACATGACCGTTGACCTGTCAAAAACGTTAAAATGAAAGAAAATATACCATATTCTGTGTATTTTGATCTGGAATATCCTGGTATGATTTGCAAATAAGCACCGTTAATTTGCACAATAACCCTGGTATTTAGTTTTGTGTCAAAAACGCATCGCTTCATTTGAAGTTATAATTGGACAATTTAGCAAGCAGAAGTCTTTTTAATTTACTTGTTTTTGGCTGTACTGTTGCATTTTGTTGCGTAAGTACTGCAAGTGAATGGTTATTCATAATTATTAAGGATGGTGATTTATATGTGAATGGTTAGTTATACTTATTTCTGATGGTTATTTGTACGTATAGTTTATTATGGATGGTGATTTATAATAATACTATATTTACTTATTTCTGATGGTTATTTGTAAGGGAATGGTCACTTACAAATATTGTGGATGGGGATTTATAAGTGAATGGTCACTTATAATTATTATGGATGGTCATATATAAGTGAATGGTCACTTATAATTATTATGGATGGTCATTTATAAGTGAATGGTCACTTATGATTATTGTGGATGGCGATTTATAAGGAAATGATCACTTATAGATATTGTGGATGGTAAATTAATAATGCTTTAATATAATATAATATCAAGAATAAAGCTTCGTTTAACGAATAGAAACCAAAGCCATTGAATAAAGTGCAAAATTAGCTGGGACTCGAAAGCGAAAAGTTATCGATATCCGGTCAGCTGCTAAAATTAGTTTCTCGTGGAATTATATTTCAGAAAAGCTCGAACTTTTTTGAAACGTACGCGTGGGAGTGAAATGATTTTATTAACTTTGATTGCGCTAATTCTATCGTGTTTCTGATGATAATTAATCATCTAGGATGGTTGAGGACTAAAAAAAAAAGTTATTTTACGCATTTTACCTGTTAAGTCCTGAGTCAGACTCCCGGTTAAGCAGATCAGTTATAACGCACACCTTCAATAACCGGTATAGTCCGTTTATGATTCATCGGAAGATTAATTTCTCTCTAAATCAACGAAGAATAAAAACACAACCACGCGCGGAAAAAAAAAAAATAGAATGACAAAGTCTCATAAGCAGCATAGAAAATTAAAGCTTGTCATAGGAGTGATACACATGGAATAGCAGGACGTGAAAGTTTTATCGTTCGAATGACTGTCAGTACTTCAATTACATGATATCAAGTTCATTGCACTGATATAATTGTACTCGTATTATGCAAACAGCCTAAGAGAGTGATAAAAATAAAAGCAAAAACAAGATAACGAATAATAGAGAGATAGAGATAGAGAACCACAAAACTACAAGGAATCTACCCACACCATTCGACAATACAAAATCTCCTTCTCTAAATAAACCCAAATATTCAAAATAAAACCCCTCGTCTGTAAATACCAAACCATAACCATCTAAAAAAAAAAAAAAAAAAAAAAAAAAGACAAACACACCCCTCTTTAGCATAACAAAAACCCTCAAAGCCTAATAAAAATATAAAAAAACGGATTTATTCTCCTCGTCTATGCAACACTTCCTCTCCAGAATGACACCATCCGTTTTTTTTCCTCACGCCACAATTTCCTCTTGAATTATGGATGGGGTGTTCAATGGAGGGGGGAGGGAGGAGGGGAGAGGGGGCGAGACTTAAAATAATGGTTCGCTTTCTAAAAACAGAAAACAAAATGGGCGGTGAGGGTTTATGTATGGAGATAGATATCCATTTGTATAAGTCTCGCTGTGCATACCCATAAATGCATGAATGGATACATTGCGCCTACGCATATAAGCACATGTATAAAGACATCCATGCGTGTTTGTCTACATACATACACATACACACACACACACACACGTGCATATATATATACATATATAAATATATATATATATTTGTGTGTGTGTGTGTGTGTGTTGTGTGTGTGTGTGTGTGTGTGTGTGTGTGTTGTGTGTGTGTGTGTGTGCGTTGTGTGTGTTGTGTGTGTGTGTGTGTTTGTGTGTGTGTGTGTGTGGTGTGTGTGTGTGTGTGTGTGCGTGTGTGCGGTGCGTGTGTGTGTGTGTGTGTGTGTGTGTGTGTGTGTGTGTGTGTGTGTGTGTGTGGTGTGTGTGTGTGTTGTGTGTGTAGTGTGTGTTGTGTGTGTGTGTGTGTGGTGGTGTCGGGCGCGTGCTCCCACTCACAGAGGAGTGTGTATGTTCGAAGGACAATAAATGCATCATCGTAATATAAAATACGAATATTAAGAAATTAAAAAAGAATTTGCCTCTTTTCTCTACTCTTCATTTTCGACAAATAATCCACAAATTGCAAAACGAAAATCAAACGAAAGAAAATGCAAGCGAAGGGAGGAAGAGCCCACACATGTTCAGCCGCTGTTCTTTTCCTTCTTCTTATTGCTTCAGTTCGAAAGTTCTTGGAAAAGAATCAGAGTAATTTCCTTTAACGTGTTTTTGGTTAAATCTTTTTGCCTGCGTTCGCTGAATCTAACTAGAAAATCCTGCATACGTATTATTTCCCAATATATGAAAATCGGTTCAGAGGAAATGATATTTTACAGCTTGTTTATTTTACGGGAATGAATCTTTTCTTTCTTTCCATTTCATGGGATTCTGAAATATTACGTGAGTTACAGGTTAAATTATCGACAGATTACTGATTGACAGAAAACGATGAAGAGAAAGTAATGGTTCTTGGAGAAGCAATAAAAACGGTTATGGGCAACAGACACAGAGAAAACGATGATAAACGAAGATTCGAAAGAAAACGATAACCGGCCATCACGTCATAGAAAACGACAACCGGCCATCGCATCAAAGAAAACGACAGCCTCCCATCGCATCAAAGAAAACGACAGCCTCCCATCGCATCAAAGAAAAACGACCTGAAAAAATCAATCACACAAAATCAACACCCGATTCAACATGCCACTCAAACAAACCAATCAAAAGATACTATTCTCAGAGAACGAAAAAAAAAAAAAAAACACCACCAACCAAATCTACAACCAACAAACAACAACAACAACAACAACAACAAACGGAATAAATAACAGCGAAACCCGCCTAATGAGTTCTGTAAGGAAAATGAATCGTCTTGCAGCCCTTCCCATTTCTGGTCGTCATTAGCGTTTCTCATTTCCCGTTCGTCTACAACGCTGGATTCCGGAGCGTGATTGGGAATGTGGGAATGAGAGAGAATGAGTGATGGGAATTGTGAGGACAGGAGATTGACGGCGATGATGGGAAAATTTTTGCGGTGAGAGACAAATAAGGATAAGAGAGAATGGGGCTTATTTAAGAAAAAGAAAGGAGGAGGAGAGGAGGAGAACAAAAGAGAGAAAGAGGTGAAGAGAGAGGAAAAGAGAAGAGAAGTGAGAGAGAGGAGACGAAGAGAGACGAGAGAGATGAGAGAGAGAGAGAGAGAGAGAGAGAGGAGGAGAGGAGAGAAGAGAGGAGAGAGGAGAGAATGGAGAGAAGAAGGAGGGGGAGAAAGAGAGGGAGAGAGAGAAAGAAGACAGACAGGAGAAAACAGAACAAGGAGAGAAAAAGGGAGAGGAGGCAGAGTTAGAGAGAGAGAAGAGAAAGAGAGAAGATGAGGAGAGAGAAGAGGAGAGAGAGAGAGGAGAGGGAGATGGAGAGAGAGAGAGAAAGAGAGAGAGAGAGAGAGAGAGAGAGAGGTCGATAGACAGAGAAAGAGATCAATAAAGTTCGTGCACCTGCTTTCTGCCTCTATGCAAGTGTGTAAACCTACATACACGTCAGAGCGAAAGAGGGAGAGAGCCCGTAAGAAAGTAAATGACAGCTGATGATGAGGATAATGATGACGACGATGACTAGGATGATGATGATGGCCCCTCATGAATTTTAGATGGATTTTGCATCATCGTTAGGGTAATTCATAGCGGGGGATGAAGAGGATATATTGAGGATAATATAAAGGAAATTGATGACAGGGATGGGATAAATCTAGACGTTTTACCCAAGGACGAATAGAGGAAGATGAAAGATGGAACGGAAATTGAGAGTAAAATTGATGAATCATATTTACAAAATTGTGAAGGTAAGAGACTTCATAATCTTGGTGTTAATCCTTTCCATGTGTGTGTATTATATGTGTGTGTGTGTGTGTGTGTGTGTGTGTGTGTGTGTGTGTGTGTTGTGTGTGTGCGTGTGTGTGTGTGTGTGTGTGTGTGTGTGTGTGTGTGTGTGCGTTGCGTGCGTGCGTGTGCGTGTGCGCGTGCGTGCGTGTGTGCGTGCGTGTAGTGTGTGCGTGCGTCGTGCGTGCTTGCGTGTGTGTGTCCCTGTGCGTGCCGTGTGCGTGTTGCAAATACGTATATGCATGTATGTATTACCGAGTCTGCATCTGCGTATTTCGGGATCTAATTTCACTAAGAAAAGGGGTCAACATCGAGCACGGACTTGATACTGAAACATGGGCTCCATCACGGCCCAGCAACCCACAACATATTGCTTACGATGATGCTATTGGTGCTTCTAAAGAGCCCATTTAACACGGCTGAACTTGCCTGACATCTCCTTCCATTATAATTATTGGAACCGTCGGCCTTGCGTGCGCGAGCGTGTGTTTGTGTGACGGTGGAGGAGGGGAGGGGGGGGCTGTGTGGCTGTGTGTGGAGTGGGAGGAGTGTACTGAAAAAATGTGAGCGGTGGGCGTGGGCGTATGGGCGTGTGTTGTGCTGTGTCGTGTGTGTGTGTGTGTGTGTGTGTGTGTGTGTGTGTGTGTGTGTGTAAACGTGTGTGTGGTGTGTGTGTGTGTGTGTGCCGTGTGTGTGTGGTGCGTGTGCCGTGCGAAGTTGTGAGTTGTTGGTGTGTGTGCGTGCTGTTGTGTTTGCGTGCCTGTGTGGTGTGCAGCTTGCTCTGCGTGCGTGCTGTGTTGCGTGTGTTGTGTGAGTTACCTGAGCCAATATCTTGTACGCCTTTGTTGGGATCGAGAGAGGAATTTGCATTGAGAAGGGACGATGAATTGCTATAAAGGGGAAGGATGCGAGAAAAGAACAGCAGCGAGAGAGAGAGCAGACGATGAGAGAGATAGATGAGAGAGAGACGAGAGAGAGAGAAGACGAGAGAGAGAGAGAGACGAGAGATCAGAGACGAGAGAGACACGAGAGAGATACAGACGAGACACGACCAGAGAACACAAAGACAGACAGACGATAAACATAGATCACGAGAGAAGAAGAAAGAAGAGAGAGACAGATATAAACAAAGACCTAAAAAGACGGAAAAAAACAGATAGTCGTAACATAAAATACCAAAAAAAATACAAAATAATAAGATAGACCAAGAAACACCAAGAAAACCGAACAAACAATTCGACAGGAATTAATTAACCCGCTCTTCGGCCTTTGCACCAGACTATATTTACAAAGGCAATCCGAGCAGAACGGCGAACGAGCTGCGACGGAGCGCTAATTCTCGAGATAACTGGAATCAAAGCCTCGGCAATTATGTCAATTTTAAATCTTTTTTAATCTCAGTCAAATCGATCGAGATTCATTTCGGTATTTCTTGAATTCTCCAGCAATTCTTCAGTCTTGGAGGAAATGGCGGATGCTTACTTTGTGTATGGGGATTTTTTTTTTTTTTTCTTTTTTTTTATCCCTATCTCCATTTCCATCTCTGTCTTCACCAAAATCTTCCTCACCACCTTCATCTCCATCTTCACCAACATCTCCATCTCCACTTCATCTTCATCTTAATTATCATTTTCATCTCCACTTCATCTTCATCTTTATTAATATCTCCATCTCCCATCTCCATCTTCACCAACACCTCCATCTCCCATTTCCATCTTCCCCAAGATCTCCTCCATCTATATCTTCACCAAACATCTCCATCAGCATCTCCATCCATCTTCCCCAAGATCTCCTCCATCTATATCTTCATCTTAATTAACATTTCCATCTCCATCTCCACTTCATCTTCATCTTCATTAATATCTCCATTTCCCATCTCCATCTTCACCAACATCTCCATCTCCATCAACATCCCCCCATCTCCATCCCCCATCTCCATCTTCATCCAACATCCCCATCTCCATCTCCATCTTCACCAACATCTCCATCTCCGCTTCATCTTCATCCTCATTAAGATTTCCATTTCCCATCTCCATCTTCCCCAACATCTCCATCTCCACCTTCACCAACATCTCTATATTTATCTTCACCAACATCATATTCATTCTAACATCTCCATCTCCATCCCCATCTCCATCTCCATCAAATCATCTCCATCATCATCCCCATCTCCATCTTCACCAACATCATCTTTATCTCCATCTTCCTGTTCTATAAGAGGTCATTTGTAACAGGAATTTCTTGTTTATGGAAACGTGTTTATCAAGTATATTGGTTTTATCGGTTTTCACTTTATTCTACTTCGGCAAAAAATACAGATAATACTAACTCATTATGATAACGGCAGTTGGGAAGAATACAGTTGTTATTAATATTATCTATTTGTTTTATTCTTAATGGTTGGTAACATTGCGTATGATAGGAAGAAAGGAAAAGAATGTTAAAAAAGATGGATTACTAGTTACATACATACATACCGTAAAAACATATACATACATACATACATACATACATACATACATAAAAGAAACAGACGAATATCCAGATTTACAGACATACAGGCAAACAGAAACGGAGAGATTTAAGAATAAATCAATAACAACATATAAATTGACAAATAAAAACAATCTCACCAATCGATTAAACTGATAAAAAACATAAAAAAGATGAACAAACAAGAAAATTAATTTACCAAAAGAGAGAGAGAGAGAGAGAGAGAGAGAGAGAGAGAGAGAGAGAGAAGAGAGAGATGAGAGAGAGAGAGAGAGAGAGAGAGAGAGAGAGAGAGAGAGAGAGAAAACACCTGGTCGCAAAACTTACGCGTCTGATCAAGAACAAACAGGGAGAAAGAGGGAAACGGAGAATAAAGTGATGAGAGGAGAAGAAGCGACGACGATTAAGGGCACAAAAAGGGGAAGCGGATAAAGAGGGTGGAGAGACAAGGCAGGAAATGGTCGCAGGAAAATGATCAGATGGATGGGAGGAGAGGGAGAAAGGAAAGGAGGGAGGGAGGAAAGGAAGGGAGAGAGAGGGAGGAAGGAGAGGGAAGGAAAAAGAGGGAAGGGGAGGGAAGGAGGGAGAGAACGAGAGAAAGGGAGAGGGAGAGGGGGAGCGAGTAAAAGAAAGAGAGGGAGAGATCATTATCATCATCATTATCATCATCATAAGAGGGAGGAGGGTGGTAGCAACTTTATTCCTTGCAATAATAACAATGACATAAAATATATAATATTGATGGTAATATTAACAATAATAATGTTATTGATATTAATAACCCCATATTTTAATCTATAAACTCACCTCACCATCTCTAGTGATGAAATGAACCTGTTTATTAGTTTTCCCTGATTTTTTTTTTTATTGAAGGGAGGAGTGGGAGTGGGGGGGGGGGTATATCGATATTGCCTTCTGAAATTAACAGCCATAAAAGAAGCTATTTTCAGCACACTAATATCCTGAGTCTCTATGCCACCCACAACCCGTAAACAATGTCTTGATGAGGTTGTCAAAAAGGATGTTTTTTTCTTCTTCTTTTGCGTGTGTATGCGCATCTGTGTGTGTGTGTGTGTGTGTGTGTGTGTGTGTGTGTGTGTGTGTGTGTGTGTGTGTGTGTGTGTGTGTGTGTGTGTGTGTGTGTGTGTGTGTGTGTGTGTGTGCGTGGTGTGTGTTGGTGAGTGTGTGGCAAGGTTTATTTAATTTTAATCACATGAAGGTAGATAAACAATTACAGGAGTCCTCGGTATAAGTACCAATCAATAACCATTACTCATTTTGAATTAGAATTTATCAACAAAAAGAATCAGGCCGATCTTGTCTAATAGATTAAACGTCTGTTCAATCTGGCAATACTAGTTTAATACGCATTATGCAAAAGATAAATTATTCATACAAATACACAAGCAATATCATACATACATCCTTGCATACAAACACATCTGGATTACATAGCAACAGAGACAAATCAAGTGATAAGTTTCACACGTACACACAAAGATACAAAAACGTACACAAGTACACACCCGCTTAAAGAAATACCCATCGTCACCAATAATAAAAAAAAGTCACGTACACGCCCCAAACTCATAAAACAAAATAAATAGACAGATACGTTGACACAAGCACGCACGACGCACCATAAAAGGCAACAGCGTCTCATAACCACATGGACTGAACGAGACCGCAAATACAGCCGCTAGGAAACCGCAAAATTGTAAGTCATTGACACTAGCTGAGGCAACAGCGTCTCATAAGCAGGTATATTAAAGAAGACCGCAAAATACAGTCGCGAGAAAATCGCAAAATTTAAAATCATTGACACTAGATAAAAGGCAAAAGGGTCTCATAAGCACGCAGGTTAAAGAGCGAGACCGCAAATACAGCCGCAAGAAAACCGCAAAATTGTGTCGCTGACACAACACATATAAGGCAACAGCGCTTCATAAGCACGCATATTAAACAAGACCGCAAAATAAATCCACAAAGAAACCTGAGAATCGTAAGTCACACAAATATAAGACAACAGCGCCTCATAAGCACCAAGATTAAACAGCGAAACCGCAAATACAGCCGGAAGGAAACCGCAAAATCACAAGCCATACTGTGTGCTTCTACTCTAATGGAATAATCATGCTTGTATCCATCTTCTGTCCAGGATGCTATCAGGATAATGGATATGGGGCAAGGGAATGGGGGAGGAAAGAGGGTTGGAGGAAAAAGAAAGTGGTGAAGGAAAGAGAAGTGAGTAAACGCAAACAAAATATATAGGAAGATTAATAAAAATATACATTTAGAGAGATAGATAGAATATAGATATATAGATAAAGATATATATAGATATATTATATGTATATACATATACATATACTTATAATCTAGATATAGGTAGGTAGATGGATGGATATGCAGCTATAGATAGATCTGTTGACAGAAAGATAAAAACGCAGACAGACAAATAGATAAATTGACAAACAAACAAAGGAGTAGATCTAGAAAAAGGGATCTCCGCACAGCAGAACAAGAAGACAAGATGAAGAAGGAAGTGAAGAAAAAAAATGAAAGAGGAGACAAGACAAAGCAGGTCAGCGCCCACTCCCGCCGGCATCATGTTTCGGACGTGTCGACGAATGTGATCCGAAACAGCTGATGCCTGAAGGAAGAAGGAAGACAGGCAACTAGACAGGCTTGCACACACATACACACGCATATACACATGCTCACACACCAATACATATGGTCACACATAAACGCACACCAACATACATACACACACACACATACACATGTGTGTGTGTGTGTGTGTCGGTATATGTCTGTGTAGCACTAATAATACACATAAACTTAAGAAAATATTTTGGTTCTATATAAGCGTTTTCTCGATAAGATAAATAAATCAAAGCAAAAGTTGATAGCGATTAACTTTTCACTTTTTCTGACCTCGAAAAGTAAGTAATTCCAATAACAAAATTACCTACAGATTTACGAAATCCAAAAAACAAAACAATTGGACGACGAACAAAAACCTTGCCCCCTTTTCAAAAACGTTCATTTTGCAGGTTTAAAAAAAGACAAAAAAGGGAAAGAAAGTATTCGTTTCCTTGCCTTCTACTTATTATCTTCTTTCCTTCTGTATCTCTCTTTTTTCACTCTATCATTCTTTCAAGCTTCATTTTTTTCATTCCTTCTTTTTTTCTATCTCCCATTTTTTTTCATTCATTCTTTAAAAGAATGAATATGTAAATTCGTAATAAGTAACCAAAGAAATAGATATGTAAAAAATAGATACAAACTTCATAATCTGTTTTAATTCAGGCTTTAGAAGACAGACAAACAGACTGACAGACAGCTAATCAAAATTATTATACACAGATAAAAAAAATCGAACAAAGACAGAAAAAAAGAAAAAAAAAAGAAAGAGGAAAATTAAATAGCGGTAGATAGGCAAAAGCATAACAATCTAACAGAAAGACACATTAAAAACAACACACACACACAGTCAGAAAAACAAGACTCAAAAGGACATTTCTACGGGAAAATACATCTTAAATAGACCCACACAAAAAAAGAACGCCCAAAAACCACACACAAAAAAAAAACCGAAAAAACCCAAAGAAAGAGAAAAAAAAAAGAAAGAAGGAGAAAGCAGGCAGAGAAAGGGCGAGATAAGGCAAATCCCTCCAGAGATGAGAGGAATAAGTGATTTAACCCCCCGTTCTTCAACCTGCCACAGAAGGATAAACTTAGACGTGAAAACAGATAAGACCTTAGGAAAAAGACGTATAAGGATTAGAATGAGACCGGGGGTTAAAAGGAAGGGGAAAATAGGAAGGAAAAGGGGAAAGGGGTAAAAGGAAAAAGAGGTGGAAAATAGGAAAGAAAAGGGGAAGGGGGAAAAAAGGTGGAAAATAGGAACAAAAATGGGAAAGGTAGAAAGAGGTGAAAGATAGGAAGGGAAAGGAGAAAAGGAAAAAGAAGTGGGAAACAGGAAAGAGGTAGAAAATAGGAAAGAAAATGGGAAAAAGGAAAAAGCGGTGGAAGATAGGGAAAAAGAGGGAAAAAGGTAAGAGGTGGAAAATAGGAAAGAAAAGGGGAAAAAGAGGTGGAGAAAATAGGAAAAAAACGGGAGAAAAGAGGTGAAAAAAAGGAAAAGGGAGGAGGGCAGAAGAAGGGAAGTTGGAGTCAAAGACAGAGATAGAGATAGCTAGATATATACATACATAGATAGACAAAGAGAGATAGTCAGACAAAATGAGACAGACAATGGCGAGAGAAAAAAAAAAAAAAAAAAAAAAAAAAAAAAAAGAGAGAAAAAAATTGAACGGAAAAGGGTTCAGAAAATACAAGAATTTTTGTAGGCATTCATCAGCGTCTTGGGAGAAATACACGAAAATCCGAATCCCTTGGTAATATATCACTCAAGGAAACTCTACTTAATGGAATGTTCTTTGCGACTCTTTAATGGGCGAATCTACGTTACCTTTTATGGTTGGTAGACGAGTCCGTTTCGTGAACTCCATAGCGCGCTTTTTTTTTTTTTTAAGTATATAGAAATCCTCAAGCGCGCACGCCCACGCGCACGTAAGCACGGACACACACACAAACACACGCGTACACATACCCGCATACACAAGCACACATGCGGACGCGCAAACACACACACATACACATACAGGTAGATGCATGTGTATGAGTGTTTCTTTGTTCGACCATATCTGTACAGGTATAAAAACAAACACAAAAACATAGACAAGGTATGTGTGTCTTTGCAAATATATATATATCTTTAAATTCAACTACATATACACAGATATGTAAATCTATAAAAAAAGAACCATAAACACACACACACACAATGCAAACGCAAGCACAAACACAGAAACACAAACACAATAACACTGCAACGCACACCGACGCACCAACACAAACACACCGACGCCCGTGAACCCGATGATACAGAACCGGACCCTGAGGAAGTCGGGTTACTCGGCCTCCTGTGATCGGATGCAAATGAACCCAACGCGACCTGGAGGGCAGTGGAGGCAAGGTGAGGGTAAGAGAGGCAAGGAAGGGCAATGGAGGGCAGGGGAGGCCAGGTAGAGCAATGGAGACAAGGAAGGGTAATAGAGGCAAGGTGAGGGCAATGGGGGCAAGGAAGAGCAATGGAGACAAGGAAAGGCAATGTAGGCAAGGAAGGGTAATAGAGGCAAGGTGAGGGCAATGGAGGCAAGTGAGAGCAAGGAAGGGCAATAGAGACAAGGTGAGGGCAATGGAGGCAAGGGAGAGCATCAGAGGCGTGTGAGGGCAATAGAGGCAAGGAAAGGCAACGGAGGCAAGGTGAGGGCAATAGTGGCAAGGAAGGGCAACGGAGGCGAGAGAAGGCAGTGGAGGGCAATGGATGCAAGGTGAGGGAAATAGAGGCAAGATAGGGCAACGGAGGCAAGGAAGGGCAATAGAGGCAAGGCGAGGGTAACTGAGGTAAGATAGGGCAATGGAGGCGAGTGAGGGCAATAGAGGCAAGGTATGGGTAATAGAGGCAAGATAGGGCAAGGGAGACAAGGAAAGACGATGGAAGCAAGGTGAGGGCAATGGAGAAGGTAGGGCAAGAGAGGTAAGGGAGAGCAATGGAGGCAGGGGAGGGCAATAAAGGCAAGGGAAAGCAACAGAGCAGAGAGGGCAAGAGAAGCAAGGGAGGGCAAGAGTGGCTGACCTCCCCGACAAACACCATTTCTTGATTTATGGAAACACATCTGCTGGAATGTCGAAGGCGAGGTACCGTGTCACAGCTTTATCTCTCTCTCTCCCTTTGAACAAACTCTAATGGAAGGAGGGAATCTTTTTTTTTTTTAATCTCTTTCCTTTTATTATTCTTCGTTTATATTCTTTCTTTTTTTTTCTTTTTCGTTTTTTTTTTTTTTTTGGGGGGGTTCTCTTGTAATTTTTCTTTTTTATTGTGTGTGGGAAGGAATTTCCGGTAACAAGTCGCATGTTTTCGGAATCGTAATCTTTATTTTTTATACTTTTTTCCACAGCCAATTATCGTCTTCCCTTTAACCTTCTCTTTTTTTCTGTTTTACTTCTTCCTCTCATAACTTTATTACACTTAACCCCATTACTTTATTCCCCAAAATGATTAAAAAGAAATGAAAACAAAATGAACACAAAATCACATTCTTTTTTTTATTCACAGCCAATTATCGTCTTCCCTTTAACCCTCTCTCTTTTTTTTTCTTTTCTCTTCTTCTACTTCCTCTCATATCTTTATTTCACTCTCTCTCATCCCCATTACTTTATCCCCCAAAATGATTAAAAAGAAAATGAAAACAAACACAAAATCACATTCTTTCTCTATTTTCATTCACAGCCAGTTATCATCCCTTTAACTCTCTCTCTTTTTTTTTCCTTTTTTTCTACTTCTTCCTCTCGTATTTTTATTTCTCTCTCAACTCATTACTTTTATTCCCCAAAATGATTTTTTTAAAAGTGAAGCTAAACAAATCACATTCTTTCTCTATTTTCATTCACAGCCAATTATCACCTTTTTTTTCCTTTTCTGTTCTACTTCTCATACCTTTATTTCACTCTCTCTCAACCCCATTACTTTATTCCCCAAAATGATTAAAAAGAAAGTGAAAACAAACACAAAATCACATTCTTTATCCATTTTCATTCACAGCCAATTATCATCTTTCCTTTAACCCTCTCTCTTTTTTTTCCTTTTCTGTTCTTCTACTTCTCATATCTTTATTTCACTCTTTCTAAGCCCCATTACTTTATCCCCCAAAATGATGAAAATGAAAATGAAAACAAACACAAAATCACATTCTTTCCATTTTCATTCACAGCCAATTATCATCTTTCCTTTAACCCTCTCTCTTTTTTTCCTTTCCTTTTCTTCTACTTCTCATATCTTTATTTCACTCTTTCTAAACCCCATTACTTTATCCCCCAAAATGATGAAAATGAAAATGAAAACAAACACAAAATCACATTCTTTATCCATTTTCATTCACAGCCAATTATCATCTTTCCTTTAACCCTCTCTCTTTTTTTTCCTTTTCTGTTCTTCTACTTCTCATATCTTTATTTCACTCTTCCTCTCGTATTTTTATTTCACCCTCTCTCAACCCCATTACTTTAACCCCCCAAAATGATGAAAATGAAAATGAAAACAAACACAAAATCACATTCAGGCAAAAGACAAGACGATCTCGACAAGAAATTCTCTCAGCGGAGTTTTAGTAATTGGAATCCTTTGTAAAAATTGGAGTATGATATTTTTTTCCTTTTTTTTTTTTTTTAGTCATCTACTCCTTTTTTTTTTTTTTTTTTTTTTTTTGAACAAGTAGAAAAAATAGATTTGCTGAGTAAATCCAGCGCCTTCCTGTTCTTAATGAGTCCGGAGAAGCGCGGGGTGGCTCGCTCAACCGACAAGTGCTGTACTGTTCCCATTTGCATATTGTTGATTCTGCTAAATGGACTCCCTTTAAAGAATGGCAAAGAGAGACGACATTCATCTTCTTTTTCTTTTCTTTATTTTTTTCTCTTTTGCGTCCTTGTCTTTGTCTTTTCTTCGCTTGATTTTACAGTAGATGTGAGACAATGAGCTGTGAAAGTTAGAGCTACTAAAGTTTTTGTTCCTTTTTTGCAGTGCGGTAAATTGTGAGTCGACCTCCTCTCTCTCTCTTTCTCTTTCTCTCTTTCTATCTCTCTTCTTCTCTCCCTCTCCTCTCCTCTCTTC
The DNA here is from genome assembly GCF_003789085.1 of Penaeus vannamei. Classification (NCBI taxonomy): domain Eukaryota; kingdom Metazoa; phylum Arthropoda; class Malacostraca; order Decapoda; family Penaeidae; genus Penaeus; species Penaeus vannamei. The sequence continues at coordinate 362,546 of NW_020870385.1, read as the reverse complement.
TTCACCCTCAATTACCCGCTTCGGCAAGAGCCATTCGCCATCACACGTCTCACGCCCTTTGGTCTCCGCCGTTTCCTCTCCTGCAGGAAGTATGTCGAAGTTGTACCGAGTGTGCAGAGAGGATTTTCCAATTAACTCTCCGGGAGCGTGTTGCGTCGAACGTAGCTGAGGAGACGTTTCGAAAGAGGTCGGATAATTATCATCTCGTTTGTGCGTCTCCGTTCCGGGCGTTTGGCGTTTGTAGGCGTTTGTTGTGTGTGTGTGTGTGTGTGTGTGTGTGTGTGTGTGTGTGTGTGTGTGTGTGTGTGTGTGTGTGTGTGTGTGTGGTGTGTGTGTGTGTGTGTGTGTACGTGTGTGTGTGTGTACGTGTGTGTTGTGTGTGTGTGTGTGTGTGTGTGTGTGTGTGTGTGTGTGTGTGTGTGTGTGTGTGTGTGTGTGTGTGGTGTGTGTGTGTGTGTTGTGTGTGTGTGTGTGTGGTGTGTGTGTGTGTGTGTGTGGAGGAAGGATGGATGTGTGTTAGTGTTTGACTGATTTCTTTCTGTCGGTCTCTGTTTTGTCTGTCTCTGCTGTCTTTGTCTTTCCGCTCTCTCTTCCCTTTCTTTCTCTTTCTCTCTTCTCTCTCTCTCTCTCACGCTCTCTCAAAAAAGAAAATCATCCTATCATGCTCATTTTTAACGTCACATATTCGCCTACATTATAGTGTAATAAAAAAAGGAGCAGAAAGTGAAGCTCGCCAACTGAATCGACCGCCACTGCATCGGTCTTTGATTAGATAACTTAGTTTGACAATACGCCGAGACCCTTTTATAAGCGGATTAATAATCACATTAACAAAGCGAGCATTTATTTTGATTTCCTGCTTAATGTAAATCATTCTGCTGATTCTGTGCCGCGGGTTTTCAGAGCAGGAATTTCGGGATTAGTACAAAAGCGGTCATTTCTGTGTCGTTGCGGAACAGAAAATCATATTACATAGAGAGAGAGAGAGAGAGAGAGAGAGAGAGAGAGAGAGAGAGAGAAGAGAGAGAGAGAGAGAGAGAGAGAGAGAGAGAGAGAGAGAGAGGAGAGAGAGAGAGAGAGAGAGAGAGAGAGAGAGAGAGAGAGAGAGAGAGAGAGAGAGAGAGAGAGACCGGCGTCAGTTCCAACATAGAGTTTCAAACGATAAAAAGGAGATGGAGAGAGAGAGAGAAGAGAGGGAGGAGGAAACAGACGGTTGGGCAGATGTGTGAAAAAGATAATGTTGATTAGATAAAGTGGGAGAGGGGGAAGTAAAGAGAGCGTGTGCGAGAAAAAAGGAAATTGTGCGAGAGTGAGAGTCAGAATGAGATAATGCGAGATAGATAGATTGAGAGAGAGAGAGAGAGAGATAGAGAATTAAACAGAGATAGAGACAGACAGACAAACAGAGAGAAAGAGAGAGAGAGAGAGAGAGAGATAGGGAGATTAGATTTCTTTTAATAAGAATATCATCGCTTTATACAACCTTTCCTGTGCAGAGATTATAAGGCAAAACCAATTTTCTGGTCCGGAACACAAAACAGCTGTGGTACGTTTTGTCAGAGAAAGCTGTACCTAAGTGACGATACATACCTTAAATGGAGATTGGGGTCCGCGATTTCAAAGGCAAAAGGGAGAGTGGAAAGAGGGAAAACGAGAAGGGAGAGAGAACGGGGAATCGAGATCGAGAACAAGCTGGCTATAGAGAGAGAAAGAGAGGGAGAGGGGAGAAAAGAAAGAGAGGAAAGAGATGGAAAGAGAGAGAGAGAGAATAGGTAGGTGAGAAAGAGAGAGAAAGAGAAAGGGTAGGTGAAGAAGAGAGAGAGAAAAAGGAACGAGGGGGACAAAGACAGAGAAACAAAGAGGAATAAAGAAAGGCAAGAGGGAGAGAGAGGGAGAGGATAGAAAGATAAGAAAGAAAGAGTATTGACACTTCTCGGAAAAAGGGAAAAGGTGAAAACGAGCAAAAAGGAGCTGAAACACACGAGCGCGAAGAGCATTAGCAGGGAAACGTTAGAACAGAAACGGGGAGAGGAGAGAATAGGGAGAACGAAAGATAAAAAAAGAATAGTGAACGTGCGAACGGAAATAAAGGATGGAGGGAAAGGGAAATAGAAGCGAGAAATGGAGAAAGGTGATTGAGGGAGGAGACGAGAATATCTAAGAATAAAAATAAATATATACTGATCGCTGAGAAAAAGGAAAGAAAGTTTTAAAAAGATAAAATCTAAACACAAATGGAATAAAAGATGAGGTAGCGTACAAATTATGCCGATATATATTTTTATTTCGTTTTATATGAGGGGAAACTCGCATAAAAAAAATAAAACCAAACTCCTGTAAAAAAAAAAAAAAAAAAAAAATGTTTAAAAGTTTCGGAATTTGCAGAGCTCAGGACAAGATTGGTGGCAGACAGAGTCGAAATAAACATAAATAAGGGCCGAAAGACAGAAAACTAAAGAAAAGGAAGAGATAAAAGATGAGGATAACGAAATGGCAGATGGGAAATGAATATATGACGAAATATTTCATATGATATTATCAGCAAAAAAAAAGAAGAAAAGAAATGGATGATGAAAAAAGGTGGACTAATTAAAATGAAAGTGACGAAAAATACCACTTGCTTTATAGCTCTTAAAATGCTAAAGGACGCAGTAAAATGAGAAAGCTTATCAAAGCTTATACAATCATAACAAAAATATCATCATAACCCGTAATGAATGCAGGAGATTGAATAAAAAATATCAAAGAATAACAAAAAACGTACCAAATAAATATTTCAGACAACTATAATTGAAAAAAGAAGAAAAAAGAAAGAACAAAAAAATTGGGAACTGATTGAACAAAAGCATAAATGACAAACAAAATGAACAAGAACAAGAAATGCCTAATGGTTCTACGTCCTTTGCCAAGGGACTACATGAGGGTCGAGGTGAGGGAGGGAGAAGGAGGGAAGGAGGGAAGGAGGAGAAGGGAAGGAGGAAGGGAGGGAAAGGAGGAGAAGGAAGGAGGAGGAAGAAGAACAAAGGCAAAACAAGAACAAGAAGAACAAGTGGAAGAGAAGAAGAACAAGAAGGAGGAGAAGGAGAAGGAGGAGGAGGGAGGAGGGAGGGAGGGAGAGGGAGAGAAGGGTAGGGACAGAGGAGGAAGGAGGGGGAAAGAGAGGGCTGGTGCCGTTCAAGATGTAAACATGGCATTTACGTTTTCTCAAGGGGAAATTTCCTGCGTCTTAGAGGGGTTCTCCTTCTCTACTGCGCTTTCATTTTCCTAGAGAGGAACACAGGGAGAGAGAGAAATAGAATGAGGGAGGAGGGAGAGGGAGAGGGAGAGGGAGAGGGAGAGGGAGAGGGAGAGGGGGGAGGGGGAAGGGAGGGAGGGAGGGAGGGAGGGAGGGAGAGAAAACAAGACAGAGAGAGAAGAGCCAGAGACAAACGGACAGATAGCCAACCAACCAGACAGGCATAAACAAAAAAACAGACATATATCCAAAAGACAAACTGACAAACAGGCAAACAGACGGACGAACAGAGAGAAAGAATGAGCGTAAGTAAAAAAGAGGCAGAAGACATTACCCTCCCCCCCCCTTCCTCCCCCTCCAAGGCCCTTCATCCGAGCACCAAGAAAATCCAAGCTTAAAGGTGTCCCAGAAATCTTTATTTTCCATGTCTATTCTTCTCCATTTTCTTTTTTTATCCCAGGTGGTTATAATGCGGGGAGGGGGAAGGAGAAAAACAAGGAGAGAGAAAAACATAGAGCAATAAGACTGTGGAAGGCCAGGCGAGTGAAGAAAATGCTACTTGAATGAAGATCTTGGACGAAAATGATACTCCAGTGAAAATTTTAGAAAAAAGACAATACTAAAACGACGAAGGAAGACCTTCGAAGAAAAGACTAAGAAGCGAGTGAAGATCTTAGGAAAAAATCTCAAGACACGAGTACAGATCTTAGGAAAAAAAATCCCAAGACACGAGTGAAAAAAAGAAAAAATCCCAAGACACGAGTGAAGATCTTTGGAAAAAATCTCAAGACACTAATGAAGACTCAGAATAGAAGACTAAGACACAAGTGAAAATAATAGAAAAAAGAAATCTCCACAAGAGTGAAGATCTTAGACAAATAAATCCCAAGAAATGAGTGAAGAAAGAAAAAATCCCAAGACACGAGTGAAGATCTTAAAAAAATCACAAGACACGAATGAAGACCTTAGAAGAAAAGACTAAGACACGAGTGAAAATAATAGATAAAAGAAATCTCAAAACACGAGTGAAGATCTTAGAAAAATAAATCCCAAGAAATGAGCGAAGAAAGAAAAATCCCAAGACAAGAGTGAAGACCTTAGAAGAAAAGACTAAGACACGAGTGAAGATCTTAGAAAAAAAAATAATCTTAAGACACGAATGAAGACCTTAGGAAAAAAAAAAAAAGTCCTAAGCCTTGACCGAAGATCTTAGAAGAAAACCCAAGACACGAGTGAAGATCTTAGGAAAAAAATATATAAGTGAAGATCTCAGAAAATAAAACTCAAAAAAAAATCCCAAGACACGAGTGAAGATCTTAGAAAAAAAAAAATCCTGACAACGAGTGAAGATCTTAGGAAAAAAAATCCCAAGCACACGAAATAAGACCTTACGAATGAAGACCCTTAGAAAAAAAAATCCCAAGACACGAATGAAGACCTTAGAAAAAAAAAAAATCCCCAAGACACGAATGAAGACCTTAGAAAAAAAAATCCCAAGACACGAATGAAAGACGCTTAGAAAAAAAAAAATCCCAAGAACAATGAAGACCTTAGAAAAAAAAATCCGAAGACACGAATGAGACCTTAGAAAAAAAAAAATCCAAGATCACGAATGAAGACTTTAGAAAAAAAAATGCCGCAAGACACGAATGAAAGACCTTAGAAAAAAAAATCCCAAGACACGAATGAAGACCTTGAAAAAAAAATCCCAAGAACGAATGAAGACCTTAGAAAAAAAAATCCCAAGACACGATGAAGACCTTAGAAAAAAAAATCCCAAGACACGAATGAAGACTTTTCCTAAGACACGGAATGAAGACCTTGAAAAAAAAATCCCAAGACACGAATGAAGACCTTAGAAAAAAAAATCCCAGACACGACTTAGAAAAAAAAATCCCAAGCACGAATGAAGAACCTTAGAAAAAAAAATCCCAAGACACGAATGAAGACCTTAGAAAAAAAAATCCCAAAGACACGAAAAGACTTAGAGACCTTAGAGAAAAGACTAAGACACGAGTGAAGATCTCAAGAAAAAATATAATAATCTTAAGACACGAGTGAAGAACCTTAGGAAAAAAAAAAAAGTCCTAAGCCTAGACCGAAGATCTTAGAAGAAAACCAAAGACACGAGTGAAGATCTCAAAAAATAAATCCCAAGACACGAGTGAAGATCTTAGAAAAAAAAAAATCCTGACACGAGTGAAGATCTTAAGGAAAAAAAATCCCAAGACATACGAATGAAGACCTTAGAAAAAAAAATCCAAGACACGAATGAAGACCTTAGAAAAAAAAAGACACGAATCCCCAAGACCCGAATGAAGACCTTAGAAAAAAATCCCAAGACACGAATGAAGACGCTTAGAAAAAAAATCCAAGACCGACGAAAAAAAATCCAAGACACGAATGAAGACCTTAGAAAAAAAATCCCAAGACAGACTTAGAAAAAAAATCAAGACACGAATGAAGACCTTAGAAAAAAAAATCCAAGACACGAATGGAAGACCTTAGAAAAAAAATCCAAACAAGAAAGATACCCAAGACACGAATGAAGACCTTAGAAGAAAAGACTAAGACACGAGTGAAGATCTTAGAAAAATAAATCCCAAGCACGAAATGAAGACTTAGAAAAAAAATCCCAAGACACGAATGAAGACCTTAGAAAAAAAATCCCAAGAGCACGAATGAAGACCTTAGAAAAAAAAAATCGCCAAGCACGAATGAGACCTTAGAAAAAAAAATCCCAAGACACGAATGAAAGACCTTAGAAAAAAAATCCAAGACACGAATGAAGACCTAGAAAAAAAAAAATCCCAAAGACACGAATGAAGAACCTTAGAAAAAAAAAAATTCCCAAGACACGAATGAAGAACCAGAAAGAACCCAAGACTAAGACCACGAGTGAAAGAACAAAAGACGAGTGAAGACCTTAGAAAAAAAAAAGTCCCAGCCTAGACCGAAGATCTTAAGAAGAAAACCAAACACGAGTGAGGATCTCAGAAAAAAATCCCAAGACACGATGAGAGATCTAGAATTAACCCAAGACACAAGCGAAAATCTTAGGAAAAAAATATATAAGTGAAGATCTCAGAAAATAAAACTCAAAACCAAGACGCGATCGCAGCGGCGGGCGTGTCGGAGGAAAGGAACAAAAGCAGGAGGAAGAACGGCCGGTGTCGTGGAGGCGAGTCGGTAAAGTTGCCTCCAATAAGGCGATTGCGATAATAACTCTTCATAGCGGGCGCTCGCCAAGGAACAGAATGGAACGTTTTAATTTTCTTTTTCTTTTCTTCTTTTTTCTTTTTCGTTTCTTTTCTCTTTTCTTTCTTTTTCTTTCTGTTTTTTTTCTTTTTTTTTTTTTAATGGGAGTGCGATTGCTTTCATTTCCCTATTTTCTATTATCTTATTGTTATTGCCATTGCCATTGCAACTTTTATGGTTATCATTAGTTTTATCATTATTATTATCCTCATTATTATTAACATAATGGATATGATCATCATCGTCGTTAACATAACTGACAATATCATTATTATTATTAACATAAATGAAATCATCATCACTGATACCATTATCGTCATTCTCACCATCATTACCATTATCAGTATCATTATTACCATTTATCATTTACTATTATCATCATTATAAGTATATCAATTATTACTACAGTCATCTTTAACATTTCATCATTAAAGCAGTATCAGCAGTAACAGTGGCAGTAATTTGTTGTGGTGGTAGTAGAAGTATTGGCGGTGGCAGCAGCAGTTGTGGTAGTAATAGTACTCGAAGTAGTAGCAGTAGTAGCAGCAGCAGTAGTAGTAAGTAGTAGTAGTAGTAGTAGTAGTAGTAGTAGTAAGTAGTAGTAGTAGTAGTAGTAGTAGTAGTTAGTAGTAGTAGTAGTAGTAGTAGTAGCAGTAGCAGTAGTAGTAGTAGCAGTAAGTAGTAGTAGTAGTAGTAGTAGTAGTAGTAAGGCAGTAGCAGCAGCAGCAGCAGCAGCACAGAGCAGCAGCATAGTAGCAGTTGTGTAGTAGCAGTAGAAGTAGCAGTAGAAGTAGTAGTAGTAGTAGTAGTAGTCAGTAGTAGTACATTAGGAGTAGGAAGTAGTAGTATATAGTAGCAGTAGTAGAAAGTAGTAGTAGTAGTTAGTAGTAGTAGTAGTAGTAGTAGTAGTAGTAGTAAGTAGTAGTAGTAGTAGTAGTAGTAGTAGTAGCAGTGGTAGTAGTAATAGTAGTAGTAGCAGCAGCAGTATAAGTAATAGTGGTTGTATTGTTGGAAATATCAGTACAGCAGTAGCATTAGCAGCATCAGGGGTAGTAGCTGTTGTAGCAGTCGTGGTACTACTCGCAGTAGAGTTAGCAGAAGTACTTTTAGCGTAAAGGATTTGTAACAGCCAAAATGCAGCAAGAAATTCGTTCCACTTTTACAGCCAATGCCACTGTCACTGGAAGGAGCAAGTGTGACATATCAAATGACTCAGCTGTCGAGTGCGGCAACGGTCGACCTAAGTGCCAGCGTCTTGACAGAAGTTCCGAGAGCCTTCTTTGACGTCGGAATCTTAGAACTTGAGCCTCCGTGTTAAAGGGGTTAACCATTGCAAGAAGTTCATATGCGAAATAGAAACAGACAGACAGACAGAAAGACAGACACAAGCGCAGTGATAAACGCAGGCACCTGAATAAACAGACACAAAGAGGGTGCGAAAACGCAAGCTTTAAATGACGGGTGACTTCAATCCAAGATAGACAGACAGACAGACATTGAGACAGACACAGGTTCAGAGATAATCACAGGCACCTGAATAAACAGACACAAAGAGGGTGCGAATACGACTCATCATTCAAGAACTGTCACTGCTAACTACAATCATAGTAGTAATAGTAGTCATAGTAACAGTTGCTAGGATGTAACCTTATTTAGCGTTCTCTTTTGTCCTCAAACCTAAAAAAATACTTTGAACTACGAACTATTAAAAAAACTACGAACTATTAGACCCCCCAAAATACTTTGAACTACGAACTACCAGTCCTTTAAAGTCGCTTTTATGATCTTGAGTCAGGGAAAAAATGCAGCGACG
>NW_020870385.1:331740-334240 GCF_003789085.1 Penaeus vannamei | reverse complement strand
GTGTGCGTGTGCGTGCGTGTGCGCGTTTGTATGTGTATGCGTGTGCACGTTCGTGCATGTGTGCGTGTGCGCGTTCGTGCATGTGTGCGTGTGCGCGTTCAAGCATGTGTGCGCGTGTTCGTCCGCGGGAAATGAACGCACACAGGCAAACAGCCTCAAAGGCGCTTTCTCTCTCCCCTCGCCTCTCCCTCCATCATCCCCCTTCCTCACTCGCCCTTTTTTCCCAACCCTCTCTTGTCTCCCCCTTTTTATTTACCCTTCCGCTTCCTTTCCCCTTCCTTCATCCCCTCTCTTTCCTTGCTTGCGCGTGTCGCCTGTTCCCCGAACGCAGCGAGAGACGCCGGTTTTACGTCAGCCAACATTAGCTAAATGATGCTTGAGGTGATTCCTGGCGGGGCCGGATGTCGCGGTGTTTTCGTTTTTTTTTTTTTGTATTATTATTATTATTATTATTATTATATTATTATTATTATTATATTATTATTATTATTTATTATTATCATTATTATCATTATTATCATTATTATCATTATTATCATTATTATCATTATTATTATTCATTATATTATTATATCATTATTACTATCTATTATTACTATATTATTATTTATTATTACTATTACATTATATTACTATTATATATTATCATTATTATTATTATTATTATTATTATTATTATTATTATGAATGCGTGCTTTTTACCTAGCTTTTATCTTTTTTATCTGTCTATCTAAATATGCATATTTAGATAGATAGATAGATAGATAGACAGAGAGAGAGAGAGAGAGAGAGAGAGAGAGAGAGAGAGAGAGAGAGAGAGAGAGAGAGAGAGAGAGAGGAGAGAGAGAGAGAGAGAGAGAGAGAGAGAGAGAGAGAGAGAGGAGAAAAGAAGACAGAGAAAAGAGAGAAAGTGAGAAAAAAAGACAGAGAAAGAAATGAGAAAAAGACAGAGAAAGAGAGAAAGTGAGAAAAAGAAAGACAGAGAAAAAGAGAAAATGAGAAAAAGAAAGACAGAGAAAGAAAGAAAGTGAGAAAAAGAAAGACAGAGAAAGAGAGAAAGTGAGAAAAAGAAAGACAGAGAAAGAGAGAAAGTGAGAAAAAAGAAAGACAGAAAGTTGAGAAAAAAGAAAGAGAAGAGAGAAAGTGAGAGAAGAAAAAGAAAGACAGAGAAAGAGAGAAAGTGAGAAAAAGAAAGACAGAGAAAGAGAGAAAGTGAGAAAAAGAAAGACAGAGAAAGAGAGAAAGTGAGAAAAAGAAAGAGAAGAAAGAAAAGTGAAAAAGAAAGACAGAGAAAGAAAGAAAGTGAGAAAAGAAAGACAGAGAAAGAGGAGAAAGTGAGAGAAGAGAAAAAGAAAGACAGAGAAAGAGAGAAAGTGAGAAAAAGAAAGACAGAGAAAGAGAGAAAGTGAGAAAAAGAAAGACAGAGAAAGAAAGAAAGTGAGAAAAAGAAAGACAGAGAAAGAAAGTGAGAAAAAAGAAATAGAGAAAGAGAGAAAGTGAGAAAAAGAAAGAGAGAAAAGTAAGAAAGAGACACAGACACAGACAGACAGACAGACACAGACAGAGCGAGAGATCCCTCAGCAACACCGCCAGTAGCCTTCTCGACAAAATTTCAGAAAAAACAAGATCGATTTAATAATAGCGAAATCCTGACGGCGACTGACGCTGACAACATTGCTCCGTGTGCGCTGCCGGCAATATTGCAAGGACGAGGAGGAGGGGGAATGGGGGAGGGGGGAGAAGGAGAGAAGGGAGGAAGGGAGGAGGAGGAGGAGTGGGGCGAGGGGGGAGGAGGGGGGAGGAGAGGGAGGAGAGGAGAGGACGGAGGAGGAGGAGAGAGAAGGGGACGGGAAGGAAAGGGAGGGATAGAGGAGATGGAGGGGGGAAAGGAAGGTGAGAAGGTGGAGGGGAGAGAGAGGGTGGGGGGAGGGGGGGGGGGCAGGAGCGGGAGAGGTAGGTGGAAGGGGAGGAAAAAGGAAGTGAGGAGGAGCGGGAGGAATTGTAGAGGGAAGAATGGAGAGGGAGAGTGGAGGGGGAGGAGGAGGAGAGGTAGGGGGGGGAGAAGGGAGGTGGGTGGAGACTGAGAGGAGTAGGGGGTGAAGAAGGAGCGGGAGGGGAGGGTAGGAGAGCAAGAGACACGAGAAGGAACCAGCAGAGGAAGGAGGGAATGACGAAAGAGGAGAAGAGGGGAAAGAAAAGTGGGAAAATGAGGGGAAGGGAAGAGGGAGAGAAGAAGAAGAAGAAGGGGAAGGAGTGGGGGAGACGAGGAGGAACTGAAGAGAAGGGAGAGGGGCAATGGATCTTGTGCTCGTATGAAAGAGGGGAAGGGGAGATAAGGAGGGGGGACGGGGCTACGAGAATGGGAAGAGAGAAGGGGAAAGGAAGAATAAGAAAGAGGGAGAGAGACATATTTTTCAAGATGAAGTCCAGCCTCCGATGCCTTTGTTACTCGCCCGCGATACGAGTCTGCCTCTTTCTGGGGAGGAATGTTTTGTCTCGT
>NW_020870385.1:316740-326740 GCF_003789085.1 Penaeus vannamei | reverse complement strand
GTAAAAAATAAAAAGTAAGAAAAACCAAGGACTTGGAGGAGGGGGGAGGTGTGCGGGGTTAGATTGGGTTTAAAAAGGGGGGAGGGGTTATTTTGGGTATGAGTGGGGGTGGGTGTATAGAGGAAGGGGGTTGTATATTTTCGTACCTTTGACATCAGTGTATCTTGTGTGTGTGTGGCGTGCGAGTGTGCATGGTGCGTGCGTGTTTGTTGTGATGTGAGTGAGTGAAAGTGAGTGAGTGAGTGATAGTGAGAGAGACAGGGACAAACAGAGAGGCGGACAGCCAAAGACAACCAGAAGGAAGAAATCCCGTCCTTGTATGCCCACGCCTGCCTTTGCTTGGCTATAACGGTCACCCATATATCTACCCAATGTTTATTCATACCACCTCTATCCACTACTCTTGACTCCCTCTCCCGGACGTAGAAATAACCGTGATTCCCTTTGCTTCAAATATCATCAAATATTTACTTCAAATGTCATCGCCTCTGCTGCTACATCTGCGGGAGAAAGATGGAAATGGAAGGAAAACGAGAGAGAGGAGCTAAGGAAGGAGGGAGAAGGAGAGGAGTGAGGGGGAGAAAGGGAGGTAGAGAGGGAGGGGAAGGGAAGGAGAAGGTAGGGTAGACAGAGGGAGAAGGAGGAGAGAGGAAATGGAGATGGAGAGATGAATGAAAGAAAGAAAGAAAGAAAGAGGGGAGGGAGAGGGAGAGGGAGAGAGAGGGAGAGGAGAGAGAGAAGAGAGAGAGAGAGAGAGAGAGAGAGAGAGAGAGAAGAGAAGAGAGAGAGAGAGAGGAGAGAGAGAGAGAGAGAGGGAACAGAGAAAAGAGAGAGAGAGAGACAAAGACAGAAACAGACAGACAGAATGACAAATAATAGAGACAAAAAGAGAAAGACAGAGCAGAAGAAAAAAAAAAACTTGATGAATATAAAAGAAAGACAGAAACGAGGATGAGCCCCACACGATAACCATACTGAAATCATCACAGCGGGATTACTGAGGACACAGGAAGCGCAAACCAGTTCGTTAACCTAATCCGGGGACGCGCAATAACTCACCTGAAGAATATCACAGTTGAAATAACGTTTACTGGAAACGTAAAACAAAGGAGGGAGGGAGGGAGAGGGAGAGGGAGAGGGAGAGAGAGAGGGAGGAAGGGGGAGGAGGAAGGAGGAGGAGGGGGAGGGAGGAGGGGGGAGGGGAGGGAGGAGGGGGAGGGAGGGAGGAGGAGGGGGGGAGGGAGGGAGAGGGAGGGAGGGAGGGAGGGCGGAGTGGGAGGGAGGGAGGAGGAGGAGGAGGGAGAGGGAGGGAGGGAGGAGAAAGAGAGAGATAGAGAGAGAGAGAGAGGAGAGAGAGAGAGAGGAGAGGGAGAGAGAGGGAGAGGAGAGAGAGGAGAGAGAGAGAGAAGAGAAGAGAGAAGAGAGAGAGAGATAGAGAGAGAGAGAGAGGAGAGAGGAGAGAGAGAGAGAGAGAAAGGAAGAGAGAAATTAGGAGAAAGAGAGAGAAAGAGAAGAGAGAGACGAGAAAAACACGAAAAACCTTCTGCTGAGTTGCACTACATCTCTTGTGACATGTGACCTTGGATTGTGCTAAGCTCGCTCTGACATATCTTGCTGTCATGTTTACTGAGGAAAGAAGCCTTTTTTTATGTTACATTTTGTTCCTCTGCTTATCTGGGTTTTATCTGATTTTCATTTATTTTAATGGTTTTGTTTCTTGCTACTTCTTTTGTTATCTGATCGTACCAATTTGTTTTTTTTTGTTTTTTTATCTTGACTATTTTGGCTCCTTCATGTCCTTCTTTTCTTATCGTTATCGTTATCATCATTATCAATATCTTTATTGTCACCATCACCATTATTATTGTAAGTACTGTTATAATGGCTATCATTATAATTTTTTTATCATTATGGCTTTAATTATGTCGTCAATGTATAATTATTGTTATACTGTATAACATGGCTATCATTATCATCTTTTTTTCATTATGACTATCACTATTATTTTTTATCACTATGGCTATTATCATTATAATTTTTTTATCATTATGGCTTTAATTATCTCTTTTATCATTATAGCTATCATTATTATTATCTTTTTTATCCTCATGGCTATCATTTTTTTATCATTATGGCTATCATTATTATCTTTTTTATCATTATGGCTATCACTATTATCATCTATTTTATCCTTATCATTATCATCGCTGCTACTATCATTCCTATTTTACGATTCTGATAATATCGGGATCCGTTACTTCCGGATGCACAATAATTCCCGGACTTACGACGATTCAAAATTCATGTGATTATAAATTCTTCGGCATTTGCATATCCGGAGGTCAAAGGTCATACCCTTATATGTGATTTTCTACTCGTTTTGTTCCTAGAAAAAACGAGCCACTGCAATTGCATAATTGAATAGTAATTAGCAGGGGCCTTCAGTGTCGTTAATCGTCTTTGGTGTTAATCGTGCGTGTGTGTGTTGTGTGTGTGTGTTAATGTGGTGTTGTGTGTGTGTGTGTTGTGTGTGTGTGTGTGTGTTGTGTGTGTGTGTGTGCGTGTGTTGTGTGTGTGTGTGTGCGTTGTGAGTGTGCGTGTGCGTGTGTGTGTGTGTGGTGTGTGTGTGCTCGTGTACGCAGTGGTGTGTGTGATGTGTGTGTGTTGTGCTGTGTTGTGCACGCACGCTTGTTGTGCGTGGAGTGTGTGTGTACTCGTGTACGCACGTATAAGTGCAACTGTACACACACTTTCGAGTTTCTTTGTACAGTTGTACAAGTCAGTGCAGCTCATGAATACAAACAGTCACATATGTGCTGAAACATGACCAAACTTCGCACCCCAAACGATTCAAGTCCGAAGAAGAAGAGGCCATAAAGGTCAAAATCACATCTGCCACCGAAGCAGCAGCAGGTGATCGCCGACACAACGCCCCGACATCAGCTTTCCCGAACCGGCCTGGTGCTCCCCCGACTTGGCCCGACCTCCGGAGCACTGGACGCGGTTGTCGGATTACGCGGCCGTCACTCTTCTTCTCCCTCTCTCTCTCTCTCCCTTGTTTCCCTCTACTCTATGCGTTGATTCCGTTTATTCCATTCGCTCCCTTTCTCCCCCTCTCCTCCGTTTGTCCATTTCTCTCCTTTCCGCTCTATATCCTCTCGCCTCTCCCCCATCTCCTCTCCTATTCCACCTGACCAATCTCCCTTTCTCCCCTCTCCTCCCCTCTCTTCCCCTCTCCTCCTATTCTCCCCTTCGTCGCTCTCCCCTCGCCAGATCCGATGACAGCTTGAAGAATAGCAGACCGCGACGAACGCGGCGAGAGAAGGCAAACGTTGATAAATTGGAGCGGAAGAATGTCAAAAAAAGAGAAAGGGAGGCAAAGGGAGGCGGATATATGTACATGTGTGTGAATATATATATATATATTTATTTATTTATATCTATCTATCAACCTATATATATATAATATATATATATAATATACATATATTATATTATATATATATATATATATATATATATTTATATCTATCTATCAACCTATCTATATATATACATATACATTCATACATATATATCAATATACGTACATATGTACATATAAACATACATGTATGCATACATATATACATACATATATATATACATACATACATACATACATACACATATACATACATCACATACATACAAAATACATACATACATATATATACATCATACATACATACATACATATATGCATACTTACAAAAATGCATATATACATACATACAAAAATACATATATACATACATATATATATGTAGTATATATGTAGTATATATATATATACATATGTAATTTATTATCTATATGTCTATATATGTAATATATATACTATATACATATATATATACATATACATACATACATATATACATATATACATATATACATATATACATACATATAGTATATACATATATACATTATATATATACATATACATACTATATATTACATATATATATATATATATATAATATATATATACTATATATAATATATACACATATACATAAAACCAAAAGAATAGGACAGGTAAAAGCGGAGAGAAGCGAAAAGCCCGAAAAGGGAGCCGAGAGCCGGAATCCGAAGACCCGGAGAACCCGAGATGAAAGCCGGCCGCCGCCGGGGAAAAATGACTGACTGGCAACCCCCCGCAAATAAATACGTCACACGCCCCCCCCCCCCCCCGCGACCTCCGCCCTCGCCGCCGCAGAGACGTGTGAAGGGAGACAGGCGGATTTGCATAATTGGAAAGAGATATGGATAAATCGATGGGGGGGGTGGGGGGGGGAGATACAGCATAGCAATGGGTGTGTCCTTTTCCCCCGTTTTCTTTCTGTCTCTGTGCATGTGTCTGTGTTTTATTTAAATTTATATTTTTTTTCTCTCTTTTCTTGGAATGTATCAATAGCTTTATTATATTTATATTCTTCTCTCCCTCTGTGTGTGTGTGTGTGTGTGTGTGTGTGTGTGTGTGTGTGTGTGTGTGTGTGTGTGTGTGTGTGTGTGTGTGTGTGTGTGTGTGTGTGTGTGTGTGTGTGACCGGCGAGCGTACGTGTTGTGTGCTTGAGTGCGTGCGTGCGTGTGCTTGCGTACGACGAGTGTACAATACGTGTATATTACCTCTACGCCTTGATAGATAGACAGCTATAAAATAAATAAGTAAATTAATTAAAAAAAAAAAAAAATAGAAAAAAACATGAGATAGCCCCCACGCGAGCACGAGCGAAGGCGTGAATCCGAAGGGCCGGGAGCCGGGAGCCGCGACCGGGCGAGCCTCGGCGAGCGGCCGGCGAAAGGTCAGGCAGCCAAGCGATTAACCGGCGGCAGAACGTTCCAATTTACGGGTGAAATTAGACTATAAAATCCGGTTTCGTTTGGCGAGTTAGCACTTGATATTGAGGTTAAATGATCCATTTGTATAACCGGAAAGGTCGGCCATATTTGTACTCTGGCATTGGATTGGGTTTCCTTTGGATGTACTCTGTTTCTCTCGCTTAGGATTTTTCCGTTTATTTTTCTTTTTTCTTCATTTTCCGTTCTCTCCTCCTTTCTTTCCTTCTTTTCTTTCTTTCTCTCTTCTTTCTTTCCTTTCATTCTTTCTTCTTTCTTATTTGTTTTTTCTTTCTCTGCCTGTCTTCTTCCTTTCACTCTGTCTTTCATTCTTTCTTTTTTCTTTCCCTTTTTCTTTCTTATTTTTCTTTCTTTGTTTTTCTTTTTCTCTTTCTTTTCTCCTTTTTTCCTTATCTTTTTTTCTCTCATTAATTCTTTATTTTGTTTAAATGCCAATACATATTTCTCTTATTATATTCTTCGTGCATCAACAGCTTATTAACATATCTCTCTCTCACCTCAATTTGGTTTTCTATTTCTAGGTATTATTCTACCTACTAACCTACCATCTATCTATTATCTAACTGTACATCAAACATAATGTTTTAACAAGAGCAATGCAATACAAATTTAAACCTCAAAGAATATTAGTGTTTTAAAAACACAATTACAAGATATGAACAAAATTGTGCAAGATAGATGAAAAAAATACACAACTATATATGATATATGAGAGAGAAAAAAACATTACACAATCATATGATAAGAGAATATAGAAAGAAATACAGAAGCATATGATACGAAATTAAAGAAAGAAAGAAAGAAAAATAAATAAATAACAAGATATATACATATATATCTTTATATATCTATATCTATCTATATACATAACAAACCAAAAATCCATAACGATGATGTACATAAAGATAAAACACTCCAATAAGATATACATATATATCTTTATATATCTATCTATATACATAACAAAAACAAAAATCCATAACAATGATGTACATAAAGATAAAACACCGTCAATAAACCAGACTCACTTAGCATTAAACAAACATCATCTTACCACAACAGTCCAACTATCCAAAGACACATTCCTTATGATATGTCTTATCACGGGCGTATTAGCATATCTTTTCGCTCGGAAGACGGTAGGAAGAATAGGGAAGATAACGGTGGAGGTGGAGGGAGTGGAGGAAGGGGGGAGAAAAGGGGGAGAGAGGAAGAGATGGAAGAAGAGAGGAAGAGATGGGAGGATGAAGAATGTAGGAGAGGGAGGGTGGGAGAGAGGAAGCGAAAGGGAGAGGGGGAGGAAGAACATAGGAGGGAAGGAAGGAGAGGAAAAAAGAGAGAAGTAGGATAGGAAGAAAGGGAGGAAGGACAAAATAGGAGGATAGGAGGGAAGGGATGAAGAACAAAATAAAAAGAGAGAGAAGGAAGGGAGAAATGAAGAAAGGGGAGATAGGGAAAAGAGGAGAATGAAAGGATGGGAAGAAAGGAAGTAAGAAGAAAACAAGGAAGGGCAGAGGACAAGGAATGAACAGAAGCGGGAAGGAGAGAGGGAGTAGCAACAAAGGAATAAATGGAAGAAATTAAAAAGGGAGAATAAGAAAGTAAAGAAGTAGAAAGAAAGAAAGTAAAGAAGAGACAAGACGGCAGTAGTAGAAAATTCATAAAGCAAATATAGTAGAAAAGAGAGAAAATGAAAAAAAAAAGGATAAAAAAAAAGAAAAAAACAAACACAAGAAAGAAAGAAAAACAGGATCTAAAAAAACAAGAAAACAAACACACAAGAAAGAAAATGAAAAAAACAGGATCTAAAAAAACAATAAAAACAAACACAAGAAAGAAAGAAAATGAAAAAACAGGATCTAAGAAAACAAGAAAAAACAAAACACAAGAAGGAAAGAAAATTTTGAGAAAAAAAAAGAAAAAAAATGCTTCACTCTGGCGACGGTTCGAGGAAAAGTATCACTCCCATTTCTCATGAAAAACAAGCACTTTGCATGAGTGTTTTATCTCTGCTTCTCTATTTTCATTTTTGTCTGTCTCTTTCCCTCCCTCCATTTCTCTTATTCACTGTCCCTCTTTCCCTGTTTCGCTCACTCTCTTTCATTCATTCTTGCTCCCTTCACCTTTCTCTTTCTCTTTCTTTCTGTCTCTCACTTTCGCTCTTTCTCTTTCTCTTTTTCTCTCTCTATTTCTCTTTCTCTTTCTCTTTCCTTCTCCTTCTTTCCTCTTTCTTTCCTTTTCCCTCTTTCCCTCCCTCTCTATCTATCTATCTATCTGTCCGCCTGTCTACCTGTCTGTCTATCTATCTATCTATATCTATCAGTATATCGATCAATCTATCTATCCACCTTCTCTCTTTCTCTCTAGTACTTCAATATCTTCTCTTGTCTCCTTTTCTCTTATGTCTTCAAAAGTAGAGAAAGAAGAATCTATCTATCTATCTCTTCTCTCTCTCTCTCTCTCTCTCTCTTCTCTCTCTCTCTCTCTCTCTCTCTCTCTCTCTCTCTCTCTCTCTCTCTCTCTCTCTCTCTCTCTCTCTCTCTCTCTTTCCCATCACCCTTTCCCTCTTTACCTTCGCCTCCTCCTCATCTTCCGCCAATCCCAAGACGCTCTGGGAAGACGTGTCACGTGGGTATCTTGGGGAGGGAGACGGTGCGTGGAACAGCTTGATGGGCGGTACAAAGGGGGCGGGGATTTTGAGGCGAAGGATGCGATTGGCCGGGATGAATGCGGATGAGGATTTGGTGGGGGGGGGGGGGGGGTCAGGTGAGAGGAAAGGAGGAAAGGATGAGAGAGAGGAAGGGGAGGGGGATTTTTGTAGGGGGGTTGAAAGAGGAGGAGGGGAGGTGGAAGGAGAGGAGGTGAGAGTGGAGGGAGAGGAGGTGGAGTGGAGGTGGAGGAGGAGGGGGAAGGGGATTTTTTTGTAGAAGGGGTGAATGGGGAGGAGGGGGGGTGCAGGAAGAGGAGGTGGAACAGGAGGAGGAGGAGAGGAGTAGGAGGAGGAAGAGAGGAAGAGAAGGAAGATGAAAGGAAAGGATGAGAAGGTGGGGGAGGGAGGAGGAGGAAAAGAGAGAGAAGTGGAAGGAGGAGAAGGAGGAGAAGTTGAGAAGAAGTGAAGGAAGAAGAGGATTTTCAGGAGAAGGGAAAAGAGGAGGGGGAGCAGGAGGGGAACTTCCGGGAGAGGGAAAAGGGAAGAAGAGGAAGGGGGAATTTTAGGAAAGGGAAAGTAAAAGAGGAGGGGGGAAGGCCTTTCATTTGAGGGGAGATAGGGAGGTGGGAGAGAGGGGAAGAAAAAAGAGTATTCTCAGTAGAGGGGAAGGAGAAGAGGGAAAGGAGGATTTTGAAATGGTACAGAAAGTGGAAGAAGCGAAGAAGCAAAGGAGGAGGAGAAAGAAAGGAGAAAGGAAAGAGAAAGAGGAGAAAGTGGGAGAGAAAGAAAGGAGAAAGAGGAGAAAACAAGGGATTTTTACTAAGTGGGAGAGAAAGAGAAAAAGGAAAAGGGAAACACACGATAAGAAAGACGAAATATTAGTTCAAGGAGAAAATGGCGCAGAAGGAAAAGGAAGAAAAGATGGAAGAGAAGATATATTTATGATTCTGAAAAGCACAGAAAGCGCCACGGAGAGAGGAGACAAGAAGAAAGAAGATATGAATATACGCTTATCTATGCATACATACATAGATATACATACTATATACACTACATATATATACCTATTCAGCACGCACACACACACACACAAATATGTATGTGTGAGTGAGTGAGTGAGTGAGTGATGAGAGTGAGTGAGTGAGAGAGAGAGAGAGAGAGAGAGAGAGAGGAGAGAGAGAGAGAGAGAGAGAGAGAGAGAGAGAGAGAGGAGAGAGAGGGAGAGAGGCGGGGGAGATAATGATAATGATAATGATAATAATTTTCATGACAATTAGGTAATAATGATAATGATAATAATAAAACAATAATACCATATCTGAAATGTGAAATGACAGCTCTCGAACCATCTGCATTATTTATTTCGATCAAAAGAATAAAATCATAATTGGATTTAGAACTGGCATTTAAATCCCCCCCCCCCCCCAAAAAAAAAGAAAGAAGGAAAAAAAAGGGAAAAAAATCGAGACTTTGACCCCGTTGGAGACATTTATATTTATGAATTCTATTACTTTATTCATTATATTTTTCTTCTTTTATTCATTTATTTACTTTCCTTTTTTTGTTCACCTTAAATTCTCGTTTTTATTTCGTTCATTGGGATATCTGTTATTGTTACTGTTATTGTCATTTATTATTGTCATTATCTATTGTTATTTGTTTTGGTGATATGTTTTTGTTATCATCTATTGTTGTGTTTTCTTTTATCACTGATCATTGTTTTACTTGTTGTTATTTCTATTATTTCCATTGTATATTGTTATTGTTATCTATTGTTATGTATATTTATTACTGTGTTAATTGTGTTAATTGATAATTGCTATTTATCATTATCATTTCCTATTCTTATTCTTATTTGTTATTGTCATTTTCTTTTATGCTTATTCAGTGCCATTGCGATGAAAATAAATAAAAAGACGTAACGTGAATAATGATAAAGAAAAGTTAAACCACGAAAAGAATATAGAACAAAATAAATAAATAAATAAACATATCCTTTGTAATTAGATAAGAAAGTTTAATAGAATCCTTACCCGATAAACCAGTACGTTAACAATAAGTTTTATTTTCTATTTTCCATTTCTTTTTTCTTTTCCTGTATTATCTTTATTTGCTATTTCTTTTTTCATTTCCTTTTTTTCAAATACAACAAAAGGCAGTTCTTCTAATTTCCATTTCTTTTTTCTTTTCTTTTATTATTATTTTTTATGTCCTATTTCTTTTTTCTTTTCCTTTTTTCAAATACAACAAAAGGCAGTTTCAGGTCTTTCAGAAACCCGGCCAGGATTCCATAGAACGTGTATGAGATTTGCATAATGCTTATCCATAATTCCCTTGCCTTGCAATATTGCAGCTGACAGGTACGCAACTTTGATGTCTCTTTGTGTCGCAGCTTTGGCCTAAGCGCCCTTCTTCTCGTTTTATTTTATTTCTTTTTTTTTCTTT
>NW_020870385.1:304240-314240 GCF_003789085.1 Penaeus vannamei | reverse complement strand
TCCTCTGGAGTTTTGGCCAGCAGAAGGAAGGGGCAGAAGACGGTGGGAAAGGGAGCTATGTAAATATTGGCGCATGAGGAATAGTTATTCTTCTGTGCCTTCGGTGAGTGCCTTTGTCCGTTACACAGGCTGGGTGTATGCGTGTGTTGGCCGGCGTTCTCTGTTCTGTGTATGGGAGGATGAAGCCACATGCGGACGGTGAGGAAGGTATGGAGGTAGATTGTGGCATGTTTCAAGAAAAGCATGGACGCAGCCGTGCATACACTCATATGCATGCAAATACTCACTCACTCACTAAAACAACACATACATACACACACACACACACACACACACACACACCACCACACAACACACACACACACAACACCAAACAAATACACATACCACATAATACCACACTTACAGCATATCATACACACATACACACACTACACACACAGTACAAAACCAAAACAAACATAATAACACCAAAACAACAGCAAGCTCCAAAGGACCAAAAGCGAGTACATAGAGACACAACAAAACAATTAGAGACCCGGCCTAACACTCCCATATAGAACAATTATCAAAGACAAACACCAACACACATCACCATGATTTGACCAATACCCAAAAAAAGAGAAAAAAAATATTCAGACATGATCATTGGGGATTAAAAAAGACCCATAAAAGGCCCTACAAGACCATCAAGTCGAATTCACGTGCATTAGCTTGCATATCTGGTGAAAGAAAAACACCAGAATACATAAAGGAAAAACCGAGCATAAAAGAATGAACCCCTCCCCCAGTATATAAATATCAACCCCACAACGATCCCAGCTAAAAGCACACCACCGACCACCCTACCGCTACTTTTTCCCGTGTCCCCTCTTCCCTTTCTCTGGGCACACTCACCCCTTCCCCACCACACAATCACACCACCTCAACCCCACAACACCCCCAGCTCATTGCTTGTTACATTCTTTTCTTTTCTCCAAACGGCGATTGCATCATTATCACTTCATTCCTCCTTACTGACTCATATCTCTCCCCGATCTTCTCGCTTATCTTGTAGCCGGAGATTTTGGTAACTCTTCTCCCGAAACATTACTGCCCTTTTCTTCGACTTCCCCTCGTTCTCTCTCCTTTCTCTCTCTCTCTCTTCTCTCTCATCCTCTCTCGTGGATACCCTGCCTTCTCCTCCTCTCTCCCTCGTTCACCTAGGTAGATCCAGCCATCATTCTTCCGTGTCTTCCTCTTACTAATGTGACTCGTGCTCACTCATCGATCGGTGCGTAGCTAGGCGGTGCTAGGCTGCGTGAACGAGTGCGTCTCGGTACATCAGTGCAGTGGACGTGGGGAACGGCGTTCTCTCTCTCTCCTGCCATGCGTGCGTGCGTGCTGCGTGACGGGAGTCTGAGCGATGCAGCGTGCTTCCATTCTCTCTCTCTCTCCATCCTTCCCTACTCTCTCTCCTCTCTTCTCTCTCTCCTCATCCTCAGGCTAGGTCGATACGGGTACGGTCGCGGATGACGGTCCTGCGATTGGCCGGTTAGAGTGGCAGCTGCGATAGTGCGTGCTACGTGGCGTGGGAGAGTGCGGAGGGAGAGCAGAGGATCGTCGACAGGATGAGAGACGATGAGAGAGTACGATGTACTCTGCTACGTAGAGCTGAGAGAGGACTCACTCCAACAGATGAAACATATGAGACGCAGTCGAGATGACAGCTCGACGAGAAGAGACGAGAACGTCGTCAACTCTCTCTTTTCGGAACCGAATAAAGCAAGTTAGCAACCTCGAGTTACCTTACCTTTTTTTTAGTTATTACTCCGGTCGTGTGCTGTATTCCAGTTCGACTTCTCGCTTTCCCGAATGCACGCACGAGTTTTTTACTTCCCCAGCACATGTATTAGACGACTGTAATTTTGCATTTTCTATATTAGACTTTAGACAGATACGCAGTATAGAATATATCTCCTCCATACAACTACATATAACCTTATATATAGTATAGAACGTATTGTGAGCTCCCTTATAATGTATTCATCATATGTGTAATAAAAAAAATAACTATGATTCATTTACTAGTTATATATACCATATAGAGAGAGGGAAGAGAGGAGAGAGAGGAGAGAGAGAGAGAGAGAGAGAGAGACAGAGAGAAGAGAGCCACACCAGACAACGTGGATAGAAAGGGGAGAATGCGAGAGAATACGAGAGACGAGAAAGAGAACAGACCAAGAGATTGCAAATGCTACCGATGAAAACCAACACAAGCAAAATAAAAATACAAGTGAAAAATATTTTACTTGAAGATTTTAATTAGATTTTTTTTTTTTTTTCATTTTTTTCCCTTTTCTGAAT
Source organism: Penaeus vannamei (assembly GCF_003789085.1). Taxonomy (NCBI): domain Eukaryota; kingdom Metazoa; phylum Arthropoda; class Malacostraca; order Decapoda; family Penaeidae; genus Penaeus; species Penaeus vannamei. The sequence goes on along the minus strand of NW_020870385.1, from coordinate 311,894 downwards.
TTTCTTTCTTTTTACATGTTTTTTTTCCATTTTCATTTTCGTTTTTTTTCTTAATTTTCTTTTTTTTTTCATTTTTCCAATTTTCATTTTTTTTCTTTTTTTTCTTTTTTTCAATTTCCTTCATTTTCTTACCACCGTCACTCAGAGGAAATTCATCCCCTCTCGTATATAACGGGCCATTTGAATAAATTGAGATTCATTGCTCATCCACGTGACTACCTGGATCCTGCACCCTCCCCCTGTCCCACCCCCACCCCCGCCCCTACAACTTCCTTGAGGGTTTAAATGGATCAAAGAAAAAAAAAAATAAAGGAAAAAGAAAGAAAAAAAAGAAAAAAAAAAAAAAAAAAAAAAGAAAAAAAAAAAAAACCAGATACCAGGAGACCCTAGAATTAAGATTAATATTCGTATTGGCAACTCTTTTCAATACGTAAGAAAGGGGCGATCGCATTTCGTCATTATGATTATGATAGTGACAGTGACAGTGATAGTTGATAATTGATAATGATTATATGATAGTAACAGTAATAATAATAATGATTATGATGGTGATAGTAATAGTAATAATGATGATGATAAAACATAATAATGGTAATAAGTTAATAATATATAATATCATAATAATAATAATAATAATGATAATGATAAGATAATGATATGATAATGATAATGATATATGATAATGATAATGATAAGATAATGATAATGATAAATGATAATGATACTTGATAATTAATAATAATAATAATAATAATAATAATAATAATAATAACACAATAACAATAACAATAACAATAACAATAACAATAACAATAACAATAATAATAATAATGATATAATAATAATAATAATCAATAATAACAATAACAGTAACAATAACAATAACAATAACAATAACAATAACAATAAATAATAATAATAATAATAATAATAATAATAACAATAATAATAAATAGTAATGGTAATAATAATCATACAAAAACAAACAACAATAATAATAAACCATCTTTTCACCCTCAATCCAGAAGACAATTCATTCCATTAGACTTCATTGGCTAACGTATAGGGCGCATCTGTCAAACACGTCCCGAACACGTTTTGAAATTCCAGCTGATAGGTAAACAATCCAATGGAGTTCATTTTCGTACGCACCAATAACGCAAAGAATTAGGTTCCTCTATTCTTACTGCCTAAGAATATCGAGAATTTTCCTCTGCTTTTGGGTTCTTTTGGGGGAAGGAGAAAGAGTGAGAGGATAATTAATGAAGGAAAGAGATTGATGGGGAGAGAGATTAAGGGAGGAATGAGAGGGAGAGAGACAGAGAGGGGGGAAGGTAAGAGAGAGATGGAGGAAGGGGAGAGAGAGTTAGAAGGAAAAGGAGGAAGGAAGAAAGGGAGGAGAGGAGAGAAGAATAGAAGGAAGGGGGAATGAGTGATGGGAGACAAGAAGAAAGAGAGGAAGAAAGGAAGGAGGGGGAATGAAAGATAGGGAAGAAGGAAGAAAAGCGAGAGAGAATAGAGTGGCAAGGTAAAAGAGAAGAAGAGCAAGGAAAGAAGAAGCCGAAGAAAAAAGAAAGAAGAAGAGAGAGAAGAAGAAAAAGAGAAAGAGAAGAAGAAATGATGATGAGAAGTAGATGAAGAAGAAAAAGAAAAAGAGAAAAGTCGAGGAAAGGGAAAAGAGTAGAAAAAGCTTGATAAAGTCAAAAAAGAAAAAGACGAAAGAAAAAGAACAAGATGGAAAAACACAAAAAGAAAAAGAAAAAGAAGAATAGTCAAGTAAAAAGGAAAGGAAGCAGTAGAAAAAGAAACAGAAAAAAAAAGAAAGATAAAATCGAAAAAAAAAACGAAAAAAAAAAATACACATAAAAAACGAGTCCATTTCACGTCCCGGGCAGGTGCAACCCCGCGCCTGAAACACGGCCTCTGCCAGAACCTCGGGACGAAACTGTAACCGATATTGGTGAATTGAGAGGTAAATGTGGAAGTCATTGTCTCAAGCATCTTGCCATGACACGCTACATTTCCTCGGGGTCTTGACCTGTCATACGCGGCCCTCTCGCGAAATAAACTTCGGTTCCGCGCTTATCTTCGGGAGGTTCACTTCAGGTGCGTGATAAAGACAAATGGATAAAGATAAATGGATGGGGGGGAAGGAGGTGGAGGGGGAGTGAGTGAGATAGGGGAAAGAATGGGAATGAGAGAGAGTGAGAGTGAAAGAGAGAGAGAGAGAGAGAGAGAGAGAGAAAGAGAGAGAGAGAGAGAAGAGAGAGAGAGAGAGAGAGAGAGAGAGAGAGAGAGAGAGAGAGAGAGAGAGGGAGGGAGGGAGGAGGGAGGAGGGACGAGAGAGAGAGAGAGAGAGGAGAGAGAGAGAGAGAGAGGAGGGAGAGGGAGAAAGGAGAGAGAGAGGGAAGGGAAGGGAGGAGGAGAAGGAAGGAGAGCGAGAGAGAGGAGGGAAGGCGAGAGAGAAAGAAAGAGAGAGGAGAGAGAGAGAATAACCTGTTTTGTAAGCTTCTTTCTGTTTGAAGGGCTAGAGAGAGTGTGTGTGTTTGTTATATGTTTATGTATAAATGTACTTATGAACATAGATAGGGAGGCAAACAAAGAGACAGACAGACAGATAAATAGATACATCCATAGATACACACACACATACTCGTACATACATACATAGAAAGGTACATAGGTAGGCAGGTAAGTATGTGTATATATACATACATGTATATATCTACTTACCTATATATAAAAAGCTATATATATAGATTTACAAAGAAATACAGAGAGTGAGAAAGGAAATGACAAGAAAGAGTGCACGAGGAGGGGAAGAGACAGAGGAAGAGGGAGACAAAAAGAGAGAGAGGGAGAGGGGACAATGAGAGAGAGAGAGAAGAGAGAGAGGAGAGAGAGAGAGGAGAGAGAGAAGAGAGAGAAGAGAGAGGGAGGGGAGGGGAGGGAGGGGAGGGAGGAGGGAGAGAGAGGAGAGAGGTAGAGAGAGAGGGAGAGAGAGGGAGAGGAGAGGAGAGAGAGAGAGAGAGAGAGAGAGAGAGAGAGAGAGAGAGAAGAGAGAGAGAGAGGAGAGAGAGAGAGAGAGATGAAAGAAAGAGAGAGAGAGAAAGAAGGGATAGAGAAATATGTAAAGTAAAAGAGCAGAGAACATGAATATGTGATTCGAAAAAATAGCGAAGAAATGATAGAGGAAAAGGAGAAAGTAGGAAGAGAGAACAGGAAGGATATGGAGAGTAAAGATACACACCCTTCTCTTAACAACATTCTCACCCTTTCTTATCCCCACCCTTCTCCTCCCTCACCTTATACTACCTGCCCTCATCCTCACCCCCACCCTTCGCCCCCTTAAGTTATCCTTCCCTCCATCCATTCCCTCGTCCTCCCTTACCTGCCCCCTCATCCTTCCTCCCTCACCCTCACCATTCCTATCTCATTCTCACTTTTCATCTCCCTCACCCTCCCTCATCCTTACCTCCCTCCCCCTCATCCTAACTCCATCACCCTCACCCCCACAACACCATTCCACCCTCATCTCCACCACACCCTTCCACCCTCATCCCCATCACACCCTTCTTCCCACACCCTCATCCTCACCTTTCCTCTACACACCCTTCTTCCCACACCTTCACCCTCCCCTCTTTCCCCTCCCCCCACCCTTATCCTCCTCCCTCACCCTTCCACCCTCACCTTCACCCTTCCCCTCCTTCCCCCTCCCCTCCCTCACCCTCACCTTTCCTCACCTTCACCCTTCCCTTCCCTCACCCTCACCCAAGCAACACACAAAACCAGAACGCGAGAGAGAGAACAAGGGGAGAGAGAGAGAGTAAGAAGAAGAGTATACAGCAAGGGTTGGGCTTCGCAGGGGTCTGGGGTGGGGGGGGGGGGGGGATTTGAGTGTATCTGGGGGGGGGGTAGAAAGGGGTAGGGGGACTTCGGCAGGGACTTGGGGAGAGGGGGCTTGAGTATATCCGGGGGGAGAGGGTAGGAAGAGGGGGCTTCGGCAGGGGTCTGGGGGGATAGAGGAGGGGAGTATGGGGACCTAAGGGGGCTAAGGGTAAGGGAAGAGATGAATGGTACAGTAAGGGTTGGGACATCGGCAGGGAGATGGGGGGAGACTAGAATGTATCTGGGGGGAGTGGGTAGAAAGGGGGTCGGGAGACCTAAGGGTGGCTAAGGGGGATTGTAAGAGATGGGGTTTCGGCAGGGGGTCTGGGGGTGAAGGGTGGGGGCTTGAATGTATCAGAGGGGGAGAGGGTAGGAAAGGGGGGCTAGAGGGGTAAGGGGTGCTAAGGGGAGGAGGGTAGAGAGGGCTTGAATGTATCAGAGGGGGAGGGGTGGAAGGGTCTAGAGGGGACTAGAGGGGGGCTAAGGGGTGCTAAGGGAGGGGGGGGGGGAGGGGTTAGAGATTAATGTCTTTCTTCAACAGTCTCAGCAGAGGGAGACACAACACGATTCAACGGATTATTGGTTTCTGTCCAGGAATGTTTCCACTTTATCTTCTTGTCTTTCTCCTTCTCTTTCTCTTTCTGCCTTTCTTTCCTCCTTTCTCCTTTTTTATTTCGTTATTTTCTCCTTATCTTCTTCGTCTTCGTCTTCGTCTTCTTCTTCTTCTCCCTCTTCCTCGTCTTCTTCTCCTCTTCCTTTTCCATCAGTATCACTCTTTTATTTTTATTTTTAGTCTCTATCTATCTCTATTTCCACACCCATTATTTCTTTGTATGCATATTTCTCTTTCTCTCTCTCCTAAATTTACATTAATTTATGTATCTTACGGATATAATTCTAAACTTTTATTCGCCTGCGTGTCCTAACTCCCCAACCCTAAGTTCCTATCTACGTATCCTTAAGTATCCAGTTGTAAGTTATCTTACGTATCCTTAAGTATCCAGTATTTCTGTGTATCCTTAAGTATCCAGTTCTAGGTTTCTGTGTATCCTTAAGTATCCATCCCAAAGTTTCTATTCATCCCATGCTTTTTAAAAATTTTCTATGTATTTTAAGTTCCTATCTATCTATATACCCCACGTATCCTTTGTATGCAGTTCTAAATACATATTTATTTATGTATCCTAAGTGTGCACTCCTAAGTTCCTACCTATGTATCCTTGAGTATTCAGTTCAAGACTTCTATCTATATATCCTAAATATCCAGTCCTAAGATCTGTATCCATTTGTATATCCTAAATATCCAGTCCTAAGGTTATATCCATGTATCCTAGGAATCAGTTTTATGTATCCTAGGTATCCAGTCCTAAGCTTTTATTCTTCTATGTATCCTAAGTATCTTATCCTAAGTTCCTATCCATCTATGTATCCTTAAGTACTTAATTCTAGGTTCCCACCCATGTATCCTAAACATTCATTCCTCTACGTATCCCAAGTATCCAGTCCTATTTTTTAATCTATGTATTCTTAAGTATCCATTCCTAAGTTTCTATCCCTCTACGTATGATTAAATATCCAGTTCTAGGTTCCTATAAACCTATGTATCCTTAAGCATCTAGCCCTAAGTTTTTATCCCTTTATATATCCTGAAACATCCAGTCCTAGGTTCCTATCCATCTATGTATCCTTAAACATCTAATCCTAAGTTTTCATCCTTCTATGTATCCTAAACTATCCATCTATGTATCCTTAAGCATCTAGTGCAAAGTATATATTTATCCCTCTATGTATCCTATGTATCCAACGATTCTCCTACTTCCCTCCTTCCTTTTCTTCTAAATGTTCTTCTCCGCACATTTCGTATCGGGAACACATAGCACTTAGCACTCGCTGTTCTCGAAATTGGAAGAACCTACAACCATTTTTGCCAAACAATGCCAAGGAAACGATAAAAGCTTACGTTAGTTTTAACTCTATTTTTACGACCGGCATTCCTGTGTTCGCACTCGCCCCCCCCCTCCCCCCACCACACCACCTCTCCCCCCCGCCTTGCATTGTATGGCTGTAGGTGTGCAGTGTGTGTTTGGGTTTTCGTTTTTTTTTTTTTTTTTTTTTTTTTTTTTGGGGGGGGGGGGTATTTTGATTCTGTTCTTTTGATTTTTTTTTATTATCTTTTCCCTTTTTTTTTTTTTTTTTTTTTTTTTTAGTTTTCTTTTTTTCTTTTTTTCTCTCTCCTTTTTTAAACTTCTCTCTTCCAAATCCATTTCATAGGTTTTCGTTCGCGTTGCATTGTTATCCTTTTAGTTTTTTTCCAATATCCTGCTCTTCCAATTTTAACCCATTATATCCCTTAATCTTCAATATCCTCCTCTTCATCCTCACCCATTATGCTTCTCCTATTTATCCACATTTCTTATCACTCCAAGAAATCAAAAATCCACATCGTATCCTTTTAATCCTTCGAAAAAAAAATAAAAAAACATACTTTTCAAAACATTTCCAAACCCAATGTATCATTAACGTCTTTCCTAACCTATTCAAATCCGAGCTTAACCTTAACTTATCAATATGTCCTTTAATATATCAAGGATAATATTATATGTATCCTTTAACGTGTATATTTCTCCTTTATTTCTTAACTGTGTCAATATTTTTCTTCTTTTTTTTTTATCATTATACGTTATACAAATGGCTTTTATAACGTTCAATATTTATCTTTTTTTTTTAATGTCCTGTCTGCGTCGTTAAAAAATGGCTTTTATAACGTAATTCACCACTGTTGCCAAAAGAGCGAAAGGGGAGAAAGTAAAGATAAATAATGTTTGATCTTTTGTTAAAATGGCCATGCTGTTATTTCTGAACGTGGGCGTCTCGCGTGTTATCCGGACATTCTTCGGTTATGTTCTTATTTTCTCGTTCGTATTTTGCGTCCTTCATATCTTGTTTTTTTTTTTCTGTTTCTTGCATTTTCCAATATTCATCATATATATATATATATATATATATATTATATATATATATATATATATATATATATATATATATATATATATAGTCTATTGTTTGTTTCTGTTTCTTTCTCGCCCTTCCATCTCTTTACCTTTCTTAGTAAACCTGCCTACGTATCTTTCCGTTTACAGATCCGTCTGTTTGGCTGTCTGTTAATATCACTAACCGTCCATATATACCATATTTTCGTATTTAAGATGAAAGATTGGAAAAATGCAACGGAAAAACAAACAAGAAATAAAGGACGCAAAATACGAACGAGAAAATAAGAACAGAATTGAAGAATGTTCAAATGACACGCGAAACTCCTTCGTTCAGACATATATATATGTGTGTGTGTGTGTGTGTGTGTGTGTGTGTGTGTGTGTGTGTGTGTGTGTGTGTGTGTGTGTGTGTGTGTGTGTGTGTGTGTGTGCTGTGTGTGTGTGTTGTGCGTGTGCGTGTTGTGCGTGTGCGTGTGCGTGTGTGCGTGTGCGTGTGCGTGTGCGTGTGTGTGTGAAGTAAACATAAAAATGATGTAATAAACTCCATTCTCGTGAATAACAGTCGTTCAGCTTGAAGACTATGGTCAACAAGCGGTTATAAATGCAGAGCCTACTTAACACGAGGGACAGCCGAGTTACCGGAAAATGCAAAGGAATTCGAGGAAAATACCAAAAGCTTATGTTCCTTTACAAGAACGAAATTGTAGATAAACAACAGAGCACCAAAGATACGACGCGAATGTCTGTGTCTGTTTTTTTTCTCTTTCTTTTTT
>NW_020870385.1:296740-299240 GCF_003789085.1 Penaeus vannamei | reverse complement strand
AGTTCCCAGAGGTCTTAAAATGGCTAAATCCGATGACCGAGGCCATAAAAATACAAAAGGAGAGACAAAAGAAACGAAAAGAAAAGAAAAGAAAATAGAAAGTGAATTTTTAAATTCACGTGAAGTTAGTGTCTCTTTTTTTTTTGTTATTGTTATTATAATTTTTTTCTTCATGCTATTTTTTTCTTTTTCTTTCTTTTTTTCTTCTCCTCCTCTTCCTCCTCATTCTCCTCTTCCTCCTCATTCTCCTCTTCATTCTCCTTCTCCTCTTCATTCCCCTTCTCCTCTTCATTCTCCTCCTCTTCATTCCCCTTCTCCTCTTCATTTCCCTTCTCTCTTCATTCCCTTCTCCTCTCCTTCTCCTCCTCTCCTCCTCCTTCTCCTCTCCATCCTCCTTCTCCTCTCCATTCCCCTTCTCTTCATTCCCCTCTTCATTCTCTTCTCCTTCTCTCCTTCTCCTCTCCATTCTCCTTCTCTCTCCATTCTCCTTCTCCTCTTCATTCCCCTTCTCTTCACATTTTCATTCTCCTTTTCTTTCTCCTCTTCAGCCTCCTTCTCCTTCTCCTCCTCCTCCTTTACCTTCTCCTTCCTTTCTTATGGGTTCTTTTAGATTTGGATTAGACTTGGATAAAACCGCGATCTTTGATGAGTTTCAGTTTCTTCTCATCCTACGAGTTTTCGATTGCTTTTGGCTAATGCTTTATTGATAAGGAGGGATACAGTTCATCTGAAACTAAGGCTCTCTCTTTATTTTTTTTTCTTGTTCTCTGTCTCTGTCTCTTTCTCTTTCTCTGTCTCTCTCTTTCTCTTTCTCTTTCTCCTTCTTTTTTCGTTTTCCCTCTTCCCCCTCTCGTTTTCTTTCTCTCTCTATCTCTCACTTGTTATCGTTACTTTTAGCATTATCAAGATCAAAATAATATCAGCATACTATCATCACTACATTTGTTATCATTGCCATTATCATGATGACATATCATTTTTATCATCACTATTAATATTACTGCTAGTATTACTACTACAATTATTCTCTTTATAACCATTATCACAATCATCACCATCATCATCATTACTTTTATTACTACTTCCTTCGTCATCATTATTAGGAATTCCTACATTCATATCAGTACACCGCCACCATAGCACTATCACTAACTAGCAATTACACAATTGCATCTACATCACAAGAACAAATACCCATCTACATCATCCTAACAAAACGAAACGAAAAATAAAGAAAAAAAAAAAACAGAGAGAGAGAGAGAGAGAAAAGATATAAATAAATCTCCATATAAATCAATGCATCGGAGACTCATAATTCGTAAACGTAAATATATGAGAAGCGGCTCCATAAATTTTGAAACACGCTCGTTAGGATACATTAAGGCGACGCAAACCTTTCCTCCGAGGTCATAAATGTCAAAAGGCAAAATAAAAAGAAGACAAAAAAAAAGGAAAAGAAAAAAAGACGAAAGGTGGAGACTGAGAAAAAACTGGAGACTGAGAAAAAAAGACGATAACAGGTAAAGTAGAAGTTTTATCTATCTATCTATTTTTGTCTGTCTCTCGTTCTGTCAGTCTGTCTGTCTATCTCTCTCACTCTGTCTCTCTTTATAAATATGTCTATATATCTTTCTATTTAATTATCTACCTGTTATTCTACCTACCTATTCGTTTATCTATCTATTTACATATCACTTTGTCTGTCCATCTGACTTTTTTTTCTCTCTTTCCGTCCTTCTATTTCTCTCTCCCTATTTCTCACTCGCTCCCCCTTTCTCTCTCGTCTCCGTCTCCGTCTCTCTCCGTCTCTCTCTCTCTCTCTCTCTCTCTCTCTCTCTCTCTCTCTCTCTCTCTCTCTCTCTCTCTCTCTCTCTCTTTTCCCTCCCTTTTCCTTTTTCTTTCTTCTTTTTTTTCCTCCCTCGTTTCTCTCCCCTCCCTCCTCTCCCTCTCTCGTTTCTCTCCTCTCCCTCGTTTCTCTCCCCTCCCTCGTTTCTCTCCCCTCCCTCGTTTTTCTCTTTTTCCTTCCCTCGCTTTCCCTCCTCTTTCGCTAAAAAAAAAAATAAAATAAAACAAAACATGAAAATAAATAAAATCCCTAAAAATAAAAAAAAAAAAGAAAAACAAACAGAAAAGGGGGAAAATCCGAGAAAAAACTCTGCATTCAGCCTCTTTTTCCCGGCGCTGCCCCCCCATCCCCACCTACCCCACCCCCTCACCCTCACCCCCACCCCCCCAACCCCGGGCTCTCCAAGCACGATAAAAATATACGAGAAAGTATAGAAGACAATGGGCTTCTCCGAAAACCCTTCGTGACCTGCCGACCTCCCCACACAACGAACACACACACACACACAACACAAACACACACACGCACACGCGCGCGCACGCTCTACCCAGCTAGACCTTCAGCAACAATGCAGAATAGACAAAGGACTTCAGACCACAATGCAACGCCTGTCAATAAGATCTCTGAACGTGTTGGTTGAAACATTCAGGAATA
>NW_020870385.1:276740-284240 GCF_003789085.1 Penaeus vannamei | reverse complement strand
TTTCTGTCTCCTTCTTCTTTCCCTTCTCCTCTCCCCTTCTTTCCTTTCTCTTCTTTCTCTTTCCCTTTCTCTCTCCCCTTCTCTTTCCCTTTCTCTCTCCCCTTCTTTCCCTTTCTTCTCTCCCCTTCTCTCTTCCCTTTCGTCTCCCCTCTCTACTCCCTCCCGGTTTCTCATTTTTTTTTTTTTTTTTTTTTTTTTTTTTTTTTTTTTTTTTTTTTTTTTTACCAGCGGCGTCTAGAGTCCGGGTACGAGTAGATATCACAAGGGATCCACGCGTAGAGAGATACACCTAGTTGTTTTCGTTTAAAGTTGATGCTGGGAAAATAAGACGCGCGCGACTTTATATTTAAAAGATGCTCATTACAGCCTCCTAGTGACGTGAGAGGCAAAGGGAGGGGGATTCTCTTTAAATGCGACTTCTCTAAATCTATTCTACAGTAAATTGATCATTTATATCTACCTCTCTATCTATCTTACTTACATATTCTACGGGACACAGATAGATATAGGGAGACATACAAGTATATGGTAGATAGATTAGGTCTGTAAAGATAGGAACACCTTATCTACCTTACATTATCTACGAACACTTAGATACATATAGGGAGACATACAAGTATATATAGATAGATTTAGGCCGTAGATAGGAAAACCTTTCGATACAAGAAGTCTTATTTTCCTTCCAGAGTTCGCCCACACCAAGCATTTCGTTTCTTGAGGTTTTCCTCCATTCGGATCTGCGTATTATTTTGATGGATTCCTTGTACTCATTTCTTGACTTTGGTATTCCTTTTAGCCATTTCTTGACTTGGGTATTCCTTTTACCATTTCTTTGACTTTGGTATTCCTTGTTACCATCTTTCTGATTGGTATTCCTTTGTACCATTCCTGACTTGGTGTTCTTTGTTACCATTCCTTGACTTAGGTTATTTCCTCGCACTATTTCTTGGACTTTGGGTATTTCTCGTACATTTCTTGACTTGGGTATTTCTCAGTACCATTTCTTAGACTTGGTATTTCTCGTACCATTTTTCTTGACTTGGTATTTCCTCGTACCATTCCTTGACTGGTATTCCTCGTACCATTCCCTTGAACTTGGATTCCTCGTACCATTCCATTGACTGGTTTCCTCGTACCATTCACTTGATTGGATATTCTTCGTACCATTCCTTGGGACTTGGTATTCCTCGTACCATTCCTTGACTTGGTATTCCCTCGTTACCATTCCTTGACTTGGTATTCCTCTGTTTACCATTCCTTGACTTGGTATTCCTCGTACCATTCCTTGACTTGGTATTCCTTCGTACCTTCCTTGACTTGGTATTCCTCGTACCATTCCTTGACTTGGTATTCCTCGTACTCATTCCTTGACTGGTATTCCTCGTACCATTCCTTGACTTGGTATTCCTCGTACCATCCTGGACTTTTGGTATTCCTTCGTACCATTCCGTTGACTTGGTATTCCTCGTACCATTTCCTTGACTCGGTATTCCTTCGTACCATTCCTTGACGTTGGTATATCCTTCTGTACCATTCCTATGACTTGGTATTCCTCGTACCATTCCTGATTGGATTCCTCGTACCCATTCCCTTGACTGTGGTATTCCTTTGCACCATTTTTTAAAACTTGGTATTTCCTTTGTACCACTTCTTGACTTGGTATTTCTTTTATGTACCATTGCTTGACTTGGTATTCCTTGCCACCTTTCTTTACTTGGGATTCCTTGTACCATTCCTTGACTTGGTATTCCTTGTACCATTCCTTGACTTGGTATTCTCGTCACCCAGTTCCTTGACTTTGGTATTCTCGCACATTCCTTGACTTGGTATTCCTCGTACCATTCCTTGACTTGGTATTCCTCGCACCATTTCTTGACGTGGTATTCCTTGTACCAATTCTAACTTGCGTATTCCTCTACCATCTCTCCTGCCGTTTACACCGTTCACCGTCATCGCCATCCAGCGTTTGTCCCGCTGTACCATTAACTTTCACCCGCAGGCACTATTGGCAGTCCATTATCTCCATCATCACCTGTATCTCAACGTGTGTCTCTGTGTGTGTGTGTGTGTGTGTGTGTGTGTGTGTGTGTGTGTGTGTGTGTGTGTGTGTGTATGTATGTGTTGTATGTGTATGTGTATGTATGTGTGTGTGTGAATGTGTGTGTGTGGTGTGTGTGTATGTGTGTGTGTGTGTGTGTGTAGTCTGTGTGTGTGTGTGTGGTGTGTGTGTGAGTGTGTTGTGTGTGTGTGTGTGTGTGTTGTGTGTATGTGTGTTTATGTATGTGTGTTGTATGTATGTGTGTGTATGTTTGTGGTGTGTGAATGTGTGTGTGTATGTGTGCTGTGTGTGTGTGTGTGTGTGTGTGTGTGTGTGTGTGTGTGTGTGTGTGTGTGTGTTGTATGTATGTAATGTATGTATGTATGTATGTATGTATGTATGTATGTGTGTATGTGTATGTATGTATGTATGTATGTATGTATGTATGTATGTATGTATGATTGTATGTATGTATGTTATGTATGTATGTATGTATGTATGTATGTATGTGTGTTTATAAAATACACCACGCAAGTTGCCGCCCTCCCCTCATACCTCCCAACTCTCATTCTCATTTTCGGCTCTCACCCGCCCCCCTCCTCTGTTATAAATTAGAGCGAAAATTGTTGTGACGGAGGACAGACTGGCGGCAAGAGGGGAGGGGAAGAGGGGAGGCAGAGAGGGAGAAGAGGGGAGTGGGAGACAAGTGAGAGGAGGTGGGGGAGGGAGAGAGGGGGCAGAGGGGGAGAGGGGTAGGAGGGAGAGTGGGACAGGGCAGGAGTAAGAGAGGGGAGAGAGAGGAGAGGGAAGAGGGAGAGGAAGAGAGAGGAGAGAGGGGAAGAGGAGGGGGAGAGAGAGGAGCATAGAGTTGGGGAGTAGGGGAGGAGGAGGATAGAACCGAAGAAGAGGGTGAGAGCGGGAGAGGGGGAGAGGGGGAGAGGGCAAGGAGACTGAAGAGATAATGGGGGATTACTTTGCAGATTACACTCAAGATAAGTGGATAAGTGTTGGGGTGATGGATGAGAGGAGTCGTAGGGCGTTAGAAGTGGTGGTAATAACGAGAGACGAAAGAACACAAAAAGTAATTAGATAGAGAGACACGAAGAGAAGAAAGAAATAATTATCAAATGGTACAGAGTAGCATTGTTAGCAGGAAGTTATCATATGTCCTTTATTGATTTCACTTTCTCTCTCTGTCTGTCTCTGTCTCTGTCTCTGTCTCTTTCTCTCTCTCTTTCACCTTCTCTCTCTCTTTCACCTTCTCTCTCTCTTTCACCTTCTCCCTTTCTTTCTTCTCTTCTTTCACCTTCTCTTTCTTTCACTCTCTCTCTCTCTTTCTTTTCTCTTTCTCTTTCTCTTTTTTTTCTCTCTTTTCTCTCTCTCTCTTTCTCTCTCTTTCTCTTTCTTTCTTTTTTTCTTTCTTTCTTTTTTTTTCTTTCTTTCTTTTCTTTTTTTCTCTCTCTCTCTTTCTCTCTCTCTCTCTCTCTCTCTCTCTCTTTTCTCTCTCTCTCTCTCTCTCTCTCTCTCTCTCTCTCTCTCTCTCTCTCTCACTCTCTCTCACTCACTTCATGATATATATATATTATATATATATATATATATATATTATATATATATATATATATATATATATATATATATATATATATATATATATATATCCTCCCCTCTCTTTCTCCCTCTCCCTCTTTCTCTCCTCCCCTCTCTCTCTTTCTTCTTTCTCTCTCTCCTTCTCGCTCGCTCGCTCTCTCCTTTCTATATCCTTCCCTCTCTCTCTCCCTCTCTTTCTATCTCTCCCTCAACCCTCCTCCTTCTTCTCCCTCCCTCTCCTTCTCATTCTCTCTCCTTCCCTAGCTCTCTCTACTCTTTCTCTCTTCTTTCTCTCCTTTCTCTCCCTCCCTCCCCACTACCCTCTCCCTTCTCTCTTTCTCTCCCTCCCTCCCCACTCTCCTCGCCCTCTCTCCTCTCTCTTTCTCTCCCTCCCTCCCCACTCTCCTCGCCCTCTCTCCTTCTCTCTTCTCTCCCTCCCTCCCCACTCCTCCTCTCTCTCCTTCTCTCTTTCTCTCCCTCCTCCCCACTCTCCTCTCCCCTCTCTCCTCTCTCCTCTCCCTCCCCTCCCTCCCCCCCCCCTCTCCTCACCCTCTCTCCTTCTCTCTCTCCTCTCTCTCTCTATCTATCTATCTCCCACGGTTTCGCTATCGTCTTTCTACTGCGATCAATCAACGTCCGACGCTGAATCTGGGCTTTCATCACTCACTTTATCGCAGCAACGCGGCTGGCAAACGTCTCCGATGGCGGGCGGGGGAAACGGCGCTAAGAAAAGATTTTGGGCCCGCATCGAAAAAGTGCATTTTTTCCTCTTTGCGCGGGAAGTTAGGATGCAGGGTTTTTTTTGTTTGTTTGTTTGGTTGGTTTGGCTTGTTTGGTTGGTTGGTTGGGTTTTGTTTGTTCGTTTGTTTGCTTGTTTTGAGGGGGTTTTGTGTGTCGGTGTTTGAGGAAGATTTAGGCTTGTATCTAACGTGCAGTTTAAGTCTTATTTAATTGTATAATAGTTTTTGTTTGTTTGCTTGCATTTGTGTGTGTAAGAGTTGTGTTTTATTTTTGCATTTTACTCTTGTACGTCTTTACGAAGAAAATATTTTAGGCTCGTACCAAGAATAACTTTCACCTGTATGCAAAAACCATTTATTTTGTTATCAATTTTTACGATTTTTTTTTTTTTTTTTACTTTTATTTATTCATACGTTATTCATTTTCTCCTTTTTCATCTATCTTCCCTTTTTGCCTTTGTGTCTTACTTCCTTTCCGTATGCCATACTTATTTTTGTCAATTTTTCATCATTTGCACAAACTGTTATATTGTAATTATCAATAATTCATCATCCCAAAAATATAGCAACATCTTTTTATTATCATCATCGTTATTATTAATGCTAATTTAATTAGCATAAGATAGCTCATACCACGTTCTCCCTCGCAAAACCTTAAATAAAAAAATTAAATAAAATACTATAAAAAAATAAACTATAAGAAATAAAAAATAAAAGAAAAAAAGTATAAAAATAAATAAATATAACAAATGAATAACAACAAGGATAATTATCAGAATAACAATATCACGGATTAATGATTCTGACGATAAAAATAACACCATAATGAAAAATAATCTTAAAAAAAAAAAAAAAAAAAAACATTCCACTGCCCCTTTCACCTCAAATCTTCATCATCTAACCCCCCCTCCCCTAACCCCCCACCTTGCCCCCCCCCCCACTCCCTCGGCGAGCACCTGTACCCATCGGAACCTGTTTCCTGAAGACCTAAATGACCATGCAAATGTGATCAGCTGTGTTGCATATTCATATCTGTCGTTCGGATTCCGGATTTAAGAGCAGTACCCTGGAAATATTGGCGAGGGGGGGGGGGGGGAAGGGGGAAGGCGGGAAGGGGAGGGGGGAGGGGTCTTTTTGCATCATAGGCGACGTCGGTTGTTCTCTCTTTCTTTCTTCTCTTTTCTCTTTCTCGCTTTCTTTTTTTCTTTCTCTTTCTTACCTCTCTCTCTCTCTCTCTCTATCTCTTTCTCTTTTATTTTTTTTTCTTTTATTTGACTTTTAACTAATTGTTTTCTTCTTCTCTTGCGTTTTTTCTTAGTTTCCCGTTTAGCTGTATGAGAATATCTTTATTTACTTACTTCTTCCCTCTTCCTTTCTCCATCTTCGCTACTCTCTACTTCTCTTCCTTCTTCATCCTCCACCTCTTTTTCTCTCCTATTCATTGGCATTTTTTCACCTTGTCTTCATCCTCACTTTCCCTCCTCCTATTCTTTCCATTTTCTTTCTTCTCTTCATTCGCTTCTCCTCCTCTCTGTCTCTTCTCTCTTCTACTTTACTCCTCCCCCTCATCATCGATTTCTCTTTTCTAGTTTAATCCTCCTCTTCTTCTTTCTATTTTCTTCTCCTCATTCCCTTGTTCTCCTCTTTGTCATTTACTTCTTTCTCTTCTAGTTTACTCCTCCTCCTCCTCTTCTTTCCATAATCTTCTGTTCATTCGCTTCTCCTCCTCCTCTTTGTCAATTTACTTCTTTTACTTCTGCTTTACTCCTCTTCTTCTCCCTTCCATATTCCTCTCTCTTCCTTCTCCACCTCCTCTGTGTCATCTTCTCTCTCTTCTAACCCCCCCCCCCCACCGCCTTTCTGTGACACTCGCTCGTCTACTGGAAACGCCATTTTTATTCTTATCTATTTTATTTTATTTTATTTATTTATTTTTATTTATATATTTTTTTTTTTTTTTTTTGAAGCCTTTCCGCAACGCTAGAATATTTTCGGCTGAATAGGCGCTGATATTGAAAGACGTTGAAAAATCGGATAATATTATCTGTAATCATAATATTCTTATAGTTGTGAGGGTGGGTGGAAGGAGGGAGGGAGGGAGAGGAGGGGAGAAGAAGAAGGAGAGAGAGAGGGGGAGAGGTGGGAGAGGGAGAGAGAGGAGAGGGAGGGGGAGAGGGAGGGGGAGGGAGAGGGAGGGGAGGGTGGGAGAGGGAGAGGGAGAGAGGAGAGGGAGAGAGGAGAGGGAGGGAAGGGGGAGGAGGGAAGGAGGAGAGGGAGGGAAGGAGAGAGAGAGAAGGAGGGAGAGGAGGGTGGTAGAGGGAGAGAGAAAGAGAGAGACCAAGACAGAGAAAGAGAAAGTGAGAAACCAAGACAGAGAACGAGACAGACAGACACAGAGACAGAGCGATAAAGACAGAGAAACAGGACAGAAGACAGAAGGCTGAAGAGAGAAGAAGACAGAATCCCCGCCCAGAATATGCAAACTTCACTCCTGCAATTGCAACAATAACCACAGCGACCGAGAATCGTTACACTAACGGATTCGAATGCAGCGTTCGGATGAGAAACTACTGGCTTCGGATGAACGAACACTTGCTTACCTCCGGCTCTTGTTCATCTGCCTACAGTAATCATTCTCCATTACCATTATACATATACAGGAAGTCAATAATGTTATTTTATCTCTAGCTTTCTGAACAATCGAATATTCTTCATTATATATTAAAGAAATTCATAATCTAAACCTCTTTCTGTCCTTCTTTAATAGTTAAAGATTCTTCATTTTACATTAAAGAAGATAACAAGGGTAGCCTATTTGTTTGTTTATTTTTTTTAATAATCATTCTTCATTCTGCATTTAAAAAATAATAATTCCTGACTATTTCCGTCTTTTTTAACACAATTATTCATCATTATAAATTAAAGAAATTAATTACCAAATACTATCTATGCCCTTTCAACGGCTATTTTTCAGTCAGTTATTCATCAATATACATTAAAGAAATTAATAACCTTAGACTATTTCTGTCTTTTTAACAATTATTTTGTATTTTTTTACAGTTAATTATTCTTCATTAAAAATTATCGAAAAAATAATCATAGTCTACTTAATTTCTTCTAACAGTTAATCAC
>NW_020870385.1:251740-261740 GCF_003789085.1 Penaeus vannamei | reverse complement strand
AACACCTGTGCGTGTTCTACCTGCCTCTGCACCCCCCCCCCCCTGAACAACAATTATTTGATAATGGAATGTCAAGCTTAATCCACCGTGACGTCATGTAATCAAGAGGGCTTCTTTGTTCTACGTTGTCTTAGCGGGAATATAATTACATGTTTATCTTGGAACTTGGCCTTCTCTTCATCTTTCTTCTTTTTCTTTTTTTTCTTTTTCTTTTTCTTTTTCTTCCTCTCTTTTCTCTCTCTCTCTCTCTCTCTGCATGTGTGTGTGTGTGTTGTATATCTATATATCTACTTATCTATATACCTATCTCTCTCTCGCTCTCTCTTTTTCTCTATCTATCTAGCTATCTATTTATCGATCTATCTACCTTTCTCTCTGTCTCATCTTTTCTTTTTTCTCTCTTCTCTCCTTCTTTTTCTCTATTCCTGCCTCTCTTTCCCGTTCTTTGACACCCCTCCCCTCACTCCTAACTTCTTTCCCTGAATTGGACATTTATCCTAATCGAAATACTTTCACCTATGATTTTTTTCCTCCTTTTTACCCAAGTACACGATCCCAAATTCCACCACATTCTTCAGTGATTCCGAATACCCTTAAACGACAATTATTAACAAGTGAATTACTCTAACAAGAGAAACGACCAGTATCTCTCTGTCTCTTTTTCTCTTTTTTCTCTCTCTCCTCTCCCTCTTTTTCTCTATTCCTGCCTCTCTTTCCCATTCTTTAACCCCCCGCCCCACTCCTCACTTCTTTCCCTGAAATGGACATTTATCATAATCGAAATACTTTCATCTATGATTTTTTTCCTCCTTTTTACCCAAGTACACGATCCCATACTCCACCATATTCTTCAGTGATTTCTAATACCCTTAAACGACAATTATTAACAAGTGAATTACTCTAACAAGAGAAACGACCAGTATGTTACCCTTTGGCAATAATCCTGTTCCGTTGTTTCGTTATCCTCGCCAGCCCAGACAAGGAACCCCAACGCAACGGTATGTAAACAGTGCCGAATATGCAATCATTTACCCACGTCCACACAGATTAAGATGGATATACTTGCAGTTTAGTTACAGTGACGCGTGGAAGCCGTGGTATTAGTCGGAGGCATAAACGAAATGAATGGATACTGGCTCGTAACGGAGGAATTCCCATAACCGCGACGCGACGCAGGTCACGGGAGTTGCATTTCCGTGTGGTCCTTTTAGTTGCCATGCAAGAGGGATAGAGAGTGAGGTTTTCGAGACTTGTCTCATTTGTTTTGTGTATGGTGGATGATTCGATCAACTTCTCAATCAATCAATCAATCAATCAATAAACCAATAATCAATATGTGTGTGTGTGTGTGTGTGTGTGTGTGTGGTGTGTGTGGTGTGTGTGCATATATATGTTATTCACCGTTTTGTTTTCTTTGCAACTTACCTCGCGGAGGACAGGAATTTCCCTAACACAACACAACACAACACAAGTCACAACAGTTGAATTTCCAGGCGGGACTTCTATTTCTAATTCACGCGGTTAAGAGAGAGTGAGATTTTCAAAATTGTTACCTCATTTATTTTATGTATGGTGGCTGATTCGATCGATGATCAATGTATCAATGAATAACAGTTGATCTTTTTTTATAATCTCTTTGTTTTGTTTTGTTTGCAACTCCCTCAGCTCACACAGGAAGGGAATTTCCATAACACAACACGACAGAGGTCAGGACAGTCGAATTTCTATACGTTACTTTCATTTCAACTTCTCGCGGCAAAAGATTTCAACTCTACCGCGTGCGATTCGATCAACGAGTCATCTTTTCCAAACTATTACCCCATTTATATGTATCATTCGATCAACGTACAATTTAATAATCCATCTTTTCCAAAACTATTACCCCATTTATATGTCATTCGAATCAACGTTTCAATTAAATAAATCCATCTTTTTCCAAACTATTACCCCATTTATATGTATCATTCGATCAACGTATCAATCAATAATCCATCTTTTCCAAACTATTACCCCATTTATATGTATCATTCGATCAACGTATCAATTAATAATCCATCTTTTCCAAAAACTATTACCCCATTTATATGTATCATTCGATCAACGTATCATTAATAATCCTTTTCCCAAACTATTACCCCAATTTATATGTATCAATTCGATCAACGTTTCAATTAATAATCATCTATTCCAACTATTACCCACATTTATATGTCTCATTCGAATCAGCGTATCATTAATAATCCTTTTTCCAACTATATACCCCAATTTATATGTATCATTCGATCAACGTATCAATGAAAAATCCATCTTTTCAGTTACCCCATTTATATGTCATCGATCATTTCATTAAATATCTCTTTTCAAAACTATATACCCCATTTATATATGTATCATTCGATCAACGTTCAATTAATAATCCATCTTTCCAAACTATTACCCCATTTATATGTATCATTCGATCAACGTATCAATTAATAAATCCATCTTTTCCAAACTATTACCCATTATATATGTCTCATCGATCAACGTATCAATTAATAATCCATTTCCAAACTATTACCCCATTTATATGTAATCATTCGATCAACGTATCAATTAATAATCCATCTTTTCCAAACTATTACCCCATTTATGTATCATTCGATCACGTATCAATTAATAATCCATCTTCCAAATATTACCCCATTTATATGTATCATTCGATCACGTAATCAATTAATAATCCATCTTTTCCAAACTATTACCCCATTTATATGTATCATTCGATCAAACGCTCAATTTAATAATCCATCTTTTCCAAACTATTACCCCATTTATATGTATCATTCGATCAACGTTCAATTAAATAATAATCCTTTTCCAAAACTATTACCCCATTTATATGTATCATTCGATTTTCAATTAATAATTCCATCATTTCCAAACTATGTCATATCGATCAACGCATCAATTAAATAATCTCTTTCCAACTATTACCCCATTTATATGTATCATTCGATCAGCGTATCAATTAATCCATCTTTCCAAACTATATTATGTATCATTCGATCAACGTTTCAATTAATAATCCATCTTTCCAAACTATTACCCCATTTATATGTCTCATTCGATCAGCGCATCAATAATAATCCATCTTTCCAAACTATTACCCCATTTATATGTATCATTCGATCAACGCATCAATTAATAATCCATCTTTTCCAAAACTATTACCCATTTAATGTATCATTCGATCAACGTATCAATTAAAAATCCTTTTCCAAACTATTACCCCATTTATATGTATCATTCGATCAGCGCATATCAATTAATAATCCATCTTTTCCAAACTATTAACCCCATTTATATGTATTCATTCGATCAACGCGTATCAATTAATAATCCATCTTTTTCCAAACTATTACCCCCATTTATATGTATCATTCGATCAACGTTTCAATTAATATCATCTTTTCTATTACCCCATTTATATGTATCATTCGATCAACGTATCAATTAATAATCCATCTTTTCCAAACTATTACCCCATTTATATGTCTCATTCGATCAACGTATCAATTAATAATCCATCTTTTCCAAACTATTAACCCCATTTATATTGTCTCATTCGATCAGCGTATCAATTAATAAATCCATCTTTTCCAAACTATTACCCCATTTATATGTCTCATTCGATCATATCAATAAATAATCCATCTTATCCAAACTATTACCCCATTATATGTTCTCATCGATCAACGCTCATTAAAATCCATCTTTTCCAAACTATTACCCCATTTATGTTCTATTCGATCAACGTTCAGCCATTTTCAAACATTACCCATTTATATGTATCATTCGACAACGTATCAATAATAATCCTTTCTTTTTCCAAAACTATTACCCATTTATATGTATCATTCGATCAACGTTCAATTAATAATCCCATCTTTTCCAAACTATTAACTATTATGTTCATTACGATCAACGTTTTATAAATCCAAATCATTTTTCCAAACCCCAATTATGTATCATTCGACCAACGTATCAATTAATAATCCATCTTTTCCAAACTATTACCCCATGTATATGTATCATTCGATCAGCGCATCAATTAATAATCCAATCTCTTTTAAGGACAATTCCGTCTGGTCTGCCACTCACCTGTTCCAGTCCCGAATTATCCGCGTTCCAGGCGATGACGGGGATGCCCAGGTACCCGGCCAGCTGCAGGAAGTACTGGGCCGACGCGGTGTTGCGCCCGAAGCTCTCGTCCGTGGTCGTGTAGATAATGGCGGACACGTTCATCGGCAGGAAGCTCTTGCAAAGGGCGTCCAGGATCTCTGCGGGAGGAGAACGAGACGTAGAGAGCGAGGGAGATAAATGGCGGGATCGGCGGGAGACTAATGGGACGGGCGGAGGCATTTAAGGGGCGAGGGGTAAAAAGGGGGAGAGAGAGAGATGAGAGAGGATTGGGCGAAGGAGAGACGGGACCGGGGTGGAGATTGAAAGAAAGAGACGGGAGAGACGAAGAAAGGATAAGAGGAGATCACGATGATTGCTCTCAAGATCAGAGACCGGATGTGCTCTTAAACATCGAGGCGTCAACGGGAAAAAAAGAAAGAAAGAAAGAAAAAATAAGAAGAAAAACATAGTGGTAAAAATGTCCATGCTAATGCGGATACTAAGAATACGTATAAATCCAGAAGATAATAAGAAATAAGATAAGAAGATAATAGATATCAAGAAGTGGAAGAAAAAAAGGTAATTCTTTTCCGGGAAGTTTGAAAGAGCTCTTATACAGAGCAGGATATAAAGAACTTTTTTGTAACGCGATGTGACTTCGGGAAACTCATAAAGAACAGAATAAACATCGCAACAACAGCGACATCCGCATGAGCCTCCCCCCTCTTCTCCCACTCCTCCCCCCCCTCTCTCTCTCTCTCTTTCCCACCCTTTCCCCATCTCTCTCTCTCCCACCATTCCACATCTCTCTCTCTCCCACCATTCCCCATCTCTCTCTCTCCCACCCTTCTCTCTCTCCCACTCCTCCCCCCCTCTCTCTCTCTCTCTCACCCTCCCCCTCTCTCTCTCTCTCTCTCTCTCTCCTCTCTTTCTTTCTCTCTCTCTCTCTCCCACCCCTCCCCCATCTCTCCCTCCCACCCATCCCCTCTTCCCCCTCTCCCCACCTTCCCACCCCTTCTCCCCCCCCCCTCTTCAAAAAAATCGCTAATAACAAAGAGACAGGCGAGCCAAGGAGAAAAACGAGACGAGAAGGGACACCGAGCAATATCCACGCTCCGCACAGCCCCCGGGAGGAGCTTCGGGAGAGACTGGGAGAACAAGAGCCGGGGATCTGAGGGGATCGAGGCCGTACTTCTATCTGGCCAGAGTGTCGCCGGCAGGAGGACTGGGAGGTGGGAGAGAGGAAGGAGAGAGAGAGAGAGAGAGAGAAGAGAGAGAGAGACAGAGACAGAGATGAGAGAGAGAGAGAGAGAGAGAGAGAGAGAGAGAGAGAAGAGAGAAGAGAGAGGAGAGAGAGAGAGAGAGAGAGAGAGAGAGAGAGAGAGAGAGAGAGCGAGAGCGAGAGAGAGGAGGAGAGAGAAGATGACAGAGAGAACGACAGAGAGGAAGGAGGGATGGAGGAAGAGAGAGGGGGTGTTAGCGGACCAGCCGGCGCTCGCGAACCTCCCTGGACCCAGCCGGACGCAAGAGCAGCCGGCTTGGAAACATTTACTGCCGGACTGCTTGTCGGTGCGTCGGTAAGGGGCCGTCCTTGGAGCGAAATCTCGGCCCTACTTTACATATATATATATACGTGTATACTTGATGTACGTACATGCATATATAAGTGTGTACATATATATGATATTCTCTCGCTGTCTCTCTCAGTTTGGAGATATAATTGTATACATGGATATGTGTGTGCGCGCGTTTATATACGTTAAAATGGAATATGCGTATAATAAGTGTATGTGTGTGTGTGTGTGTGTGTGTGTGTGTGTGTGTGTGTGTGTGTGGTGCAGAGACAGATGAGAGAGAGAGAGAGGAGAGAGAGAGAGAGAGAGAGAGAGAAGAGAAAGACAAGAGAGACAAGACAGACAGACAGACAGACAGACAGACAGACAGACAACAGACAGAGACAGAGACAGAGACAGAGAGACAGAGAGAAGAGGAGAGAGAAGAGCAGAAGAGAGAACCAAAAAGAGAGAGATGGACAGACAAACAGACAAAACAGTTTGACAAACAGATAGATATTCCTTTAAGAATCGTACACAGCTATGCTATGACGAGCCTTCCAGAATAAACATATTTGTACCCACTGTCACAACACATCGAATATCATTTTTGTTTTTCCTGAGTTTAATATTCTCCAGAGGGAAACCTTGGTCTACTAAACAACCCTTAAAATATATATATTTTTTCAATATATACTTTTTGAATATATATATATATATATATATATATATATATATATATATATATATATATATATATATATATATTTTTAAATATATATATATTTTTAATATATACCATAAAAGTGAAACAACAAATGAATAAAAGAGAAACCATACAGAAAAAATAATATGAGAGATACCATAGAAGAGACGCAATTAATAAAAGAAGTACCACAGATAGAAAGAATTGATAAAAGATTCATCAAAGAGAGAGAGATAAAATAATAATAAGACAGATACCATAGAAGTGAAAGAATAGATAAAAGAGATACCACAGACAGAAAGATATGATAAAAGATAAACCAGAGATAGAAAGAATTAATAAAATACAACAGAGAAAAAAACATACCACAGAGAGGAAGAACTAATATAAGTCACACGAGAAAATAAAATATATAAATACACAAAGAGAAAGAATTAATAAGAGATACCATACAAGAAAAAAAAATAAAGAGATACCACAGAGAGAAAGGATGATAAAAGAGAGACACAGAAGAGAAAAAGTTAATAAAAGTGAGACACAGACACAGACAAAGACAAAGGGTCACCGAAACAACACTTTTGCATGATTGCCTAATCACTTAGGTATTCATGGCGCATCGTCTTTCTTGTGTTCTTACGTTTTCTTTTTCTTTTTTTTGTTTGCTTACTTTGCTTTTCTCTTCTTCTTCCTTTCTTTCTTTCTTTAGTCATTTACTTATCTATTTATTTGATCTTATTTCATTTTATTCTATTTACTTTTTTTTGTCTTTCTTTCTTATTCATTTATTCATTTTACTTTATTTTCATTTTTCTTTCTTTCTTTCTTTTTGTCCTTGATATTGCATGAGTTGAAACGAGAGGTTGCATGTGCAATTCTGGGAGGAAACGTGTTACTTTTAATTATTTCTGAGGCCAGGTGAGGGTTTCACTTCAAGGAGGCGGGCTTCGACTGAGAGGAAGAGGGTAAACAAGGAAGTTGGGAGCAGGAAGAGAGGGAGGGGGGAGAGGGGTAGGAGAGGGAGGAGGGGGGGGAAGGAAAGAGAGTAGTTGGAGAGGGAATAGGAGAAGGAAGGGTGAGAGGAGAGGGGGGAGGAATGAGTAGAGAGAATGGGAGTAGAAGAGAATGGTGAAGGGGGAGAGGGGGGAAGAAGAGAGGAGTTGGGAGAGGCCCAAAGGAGGTAGGAGGGGGACTGGGAGGAGTAGTTGGGAGAGGACCAGGGGGGAGAGGGAAGAAGAGTAGTTGAGTGGGAAAGGCGAGAGGAAGGGGGAAGAGGGGGAAGGAAGATGACGTAAGTTGAGAGGGAAGGGAGTAGAGTAGGAAGAGAGGGAGGGAGGGAGAGGGGGAAGGAAGAGGAGTTGGAGAGGAATATAAAGAGAGGAAGGAGGGAAGGAAGAGGAGGTAGAAGCGGAGTAGGAACGAGGAAAGGGCTGGAAAGAAAATAGTAATAAAGAAAAAGAAGAAGGGGGGAAAGGGAGAATAATTTGAGGACATTACAACGACAAGACAATAAGACACAAGAAGTCAATGAGTGTTTATCTGTTTGTGTTTCTACCTTACCTGTCCATATCTGATCTGATTGTCTGTTCAATCGATCTATTTCTCTGTCTGTCTGTTTCTTCATTTCTCTCTACTCTATATCTATCTCTCTTATCCCTCTTTCTTTCTTACCTCTCTTCTTATCGTCCGCCCTCCCTTACTCCTTCCCTCCTTTCAAACTCCTCTGCTTCTTACTTCCTCGGCTCTCCTCTTCTTCCCCTCCCTCCTTCTCACCTTCCTTCCCTCCCTCCCCTCCCTATCACCCTCCCCCCCTCCTTCCTTCCCTCCCGTTCCTACGGTCCCTCCTCCCACCCCCCCGTTCCAACTCCATGACTTCTTGCCTCCCCCTCCCTTCCATCCTCCCCTCCCAATGCCCTTGCCCTCCTCCTCCCTTCTCACCTCCTTGCCCCACCCCCCTTCCCTCCCTCCTTCAAATTTCGAGATCCTGTCCAGAAAGTGTTCAGGGGAACTCCTCTTCAACGGGACAATCATATCCTCGGAGTGCAGTTCGCGAATCCGCAGGAATCCGCGTGAATCCGGCATTCCATTAGCGTTCTCATATTCACCGCTTGTTCTCCGTCGCCTATTTTAGCCTCATTGGTTTCCCTTTCGTGTGTTTCCGGGCGAGGAGCTGCTCGCGTCCCCCGGGATGCTCTCGAGTCGGATCTATTCTTCCCCGTGTGGAATACGGAGCGAGTCGATGGGCCCCCGTCGCCTCGATCGCTTTCTTCTCTGCTTTTCTCTTTCCTTTCCCAATTCGTCTCCTTATTCTCTATCTTCTTCCCTTCCCCTCTCTCTTCCCCTTCCCCTTTCTTCGTCTTCCTCCCTTTCCTCTTCTCACCTTTTCCCACCCTCTTCTCCTTCCCCTTCTCCTCCTTTTCCCTTTACCCTCTAACTTTCCCTTCTCTCCTTTCCTCCACCCTCTTCTACCCTCTAACCTTTCCCCTTCTCTTCCTTCTCCTACTCCCTCTCCTCTTTCTCCTTCCCTCTCCTCTTCGCCTTCCTTCCCCCCTTCCCCCCTCTCCCCCTACCTCTTCTTCCTTTCTCTTTCCTTATTCCTACTCCCTCTCCTCTTTCTCCTTCCCACTCCCCCTTCCCTTTCCCTTTTTCCCCACGCTTCCCATGTTCCTTCTTTCTTCCCCCATTTCCCACTTCTCTTCTGCACCTGCCTATTCCCTTACGATCTAGCCACTTGATGTAATTTCGAAGAGGAGAGAAAAGTTAAGAAATTGAGGTGAAACGAAGATCACGTCTTTATATATCATAGTTATATTCTGGGGTATTGTTTTACACTGGCAACCTAATGCTTTATGAGGTGAGTGTGTCTGGTGATAAAAGAGGCACTCTTTCTTTCTCTCATCTTTTCTTCTTCCCCAGTTCTATCGTGCCTCACCTTTTCTTTCTTTTTGATAACACTCTAATTAAATTTCCTCTTCATTAACGTAAACCATTCATACCCACCACTTTTTCCTCCTCCTCCTCCTCACCACTCACTTCCTTCTCCGAAATACCAAACGCCCAAGTACCACGGTAATGGAACCGTGTCCATTCACCCAATCTGATTAGAACTACAGGATATAACACTTAATACCCAATCAACAGCATCCCAACGAGATACAGAGATATTTACAGATCATATGTATTTGATCTTGTAATTCATGTTTCATCAGCGGATACGGAAACGCATAGGATCTCCAACACATATTCAGGTTTCCGAGAACTGTCATTAGGTGTGACAAACGTAAATGGAGTGCGAGTATGAGAGAGAGGAGGAGAGGGAGAGGGAGTGAGACAGAGAGTGAGCGGAGTGAGGAGAGGGTGGTGAAGGGAGTGAGTGAGAGGTGAGGGGTATGATGGGTGAGGGAGTTAGGGTGAGGTGAGAGAGTGAGAGGAGAGAAGTGAGAGGAGAGGAGAGAGAACAGAGAGATGGAGAAGTAAGAGAGGGAAAGGGAATTGAGAGAGAGACGGGAGATGGAGAGAAGAGAGACGGATGGAGGAGGAAGGAGAGAAGGAGAAGAGAGAAGTGAGAGAGACCGAGAGA
>NW_020870385.1:226740-246740 GCF_003789085.1 Penaeus vannamei | reverse complement strand
AGAATCCACAGAGTCCATCAGACCTTCAGAATCCCACAAAGTCCCTCAGAGTCTTCAGAGTCTAGAGTCCTTTAGAATCCCCACCAGAGTCCCAGTGTGCCTCAGAGTCCTTCAGAATCCCAGAAGAGTCCCTCAAAGTCCTTCAGAGTCTCCTCAGAGTCAGAGTCCCACGAATCAGAGTCCTGACCTGAGTCCCTCTCCGGCATTCCGCCAGCCAATAAGAATCCAGCAATTACGAACGGGGAGGAAATTGATTCGTTTTCGCGAGGGAAGTCACGTCGAGAGCATTCGGATGCGGGAAATGCGTTCGAAATGCTTAATGGAATACGGAGGTGGGGGGGGGGGGTTCTCGCTGTTTGGGAGGAGGCTTGTCTAGGCTGACGAGGGGGGGGGGCAAAATTTAGTTTTTCAGTTTGATTTGATTTTTTTCTTCTTCTTTCTTTTCTTTCTTTTCTTTTTTTTTTCTTTCTTTTCTCGCTTCTCTTTTCTCCCCCCCCCCTCTCTCTCTCTTTCTCTTCTTCTCTCTTTCTTTCTTCTTTCTTTCTTTCTCTCTCTCTATTATTATTTTAAGCATTGTATTCCTCTGATAATTATCAATATGTATCATCTATCAACATTCATCATATCTGCATCATCATTATGTCATAATCATCATCTACATCGTATCGTCATAGTTGCCACTTATCAATATAATCAATTACATCATCACTATTAGTCACCATAATTTTCATCATGAAAGAACATTATCACTATCACTATTATCATTACATCTATATCATTATCATCATTATCGTCACCATCATTGGCATTATCATCATTTCCACCATCAATATCACCCTTACCATCATCATCATCAAAAAAAAAAAAAAAAAAAAAAAAAAAAAAAAAAAAAAAAAAAAAAAAAAAAAAAGGACAGTAAAACCACGCCCCTTTTTGGAGACGACGGCAGAGGCGGTGTCCGAATACGTCCTCGCAGCCATTCCGAACACATTCCGAACACATTTCGAAGCGTCGGGAATTCGAAGCATCTCGGAGCGTCAAAGTCGTCGACACTTTTGTTGTTTTTCCGTCAGAGTTTTCGCTTCTGGAGATTGTCGAGGTAAATCTGATTCGGATTCGTTTGGAAAGACGTTTTAAAAGGGGATTTACATCTCGTAGTTGAATTGTTTAAACAATCCCTCGGCAAATTTGTGAACTGTGAGATAAAAGCTACGAATCCGGTATAGTCCAAAAATGCTGTGTAGCTTCTAGAAAAAAAAAAAAAAAAAAGGAAAAAGAAGAAAAAGGAAAAAAAAACAGGGAAAAGGAAAAGGAAAAGGAAACAGGGAAAAGAGAAAAAAAGGGAAAGGAAAAGAAAAAGGAGAAAAAGAACAAGGAAAAGAAAAAAAAAAAAAAAAAAAAAAGAAAAAGAAAAAAAGAAAAAAAAAAAAAAAAAAAAAAATAAAAATAAAAAACTAACCCAACAAAAAATATATATAACGCATCATAACGAAACTCTATACCGGAAAAAAGCACTCCCTCCAATTTCTTCGAGCACAAAAAAAAAAAAAAAAAAAAAAAAAAAAAAAAAAAAAAAAAAAAAAACCCTCGGCGCACCACGGCGCCTAACTCCCCCTGTCGACCCGCGAGTTTCAAATACCTCTCCGTATGTAATTCCAACCTTCGCTCTCCTGTTCTATCCACCGTTATCATTTATATTGTCTTTATCCTTCGCCTTTGCAACGGATACAAGGTGCCTTATGTCTAATAGAATGGAAGTTGGTGGGCTTTGTATTTCAGTGAAAATGATGATTAAAGAAAGACGAAGAAGAAATAGAAAGAAGGTGTGAGACGCAGAAAAGGAAGAAGAAAAGGATGTGTGTATGTATGTGTGTGTGTGTGTGTGTGTGTGTGTGTGTATGTGTGTGTGTGTGTGTGTGTGTGTGGTGTGCGTGCGTGTGCGTGTGCATGTGCGTGTGATGCGTCCGTGCCATGCGTGTGTGTGTGCATGCGTCCGTGTGCGTGTGCATGCATGCGTCCGTGTGCGTGTGCGCGCATATATATAGACACACACATATACATATATATAAATATACATCGCATCGTTCTCGCCATGGCAGTATTAGCACCGGGAAGCCCTAAGAAAACTTTTCCAAGATTGCACAATCCTTCTTCTTACAGGAAAGCTTTTTTGGCTGAAGATTTGTGTTTGCAAAAGTACGAACATCTGGCAACTCCGATAATTGTTCGCCATCTTGGACAAATCATTATCGTTGGCCCGATCGATACCGTGTCGAAGTTGGTCTAATGAACGACTCTTGATATCATTCTCTCGTAGGTTTTCATTTCTTCTCTTTTCATTTATTTTACGCGTCTCCTCTCTTTCTTTTCTCTTCTCTCTCTTCCTCTCTCTTTCTCTCTCTCCTCTCTCTCTCTCTCTCTCTCTCTCTCTCTCTCTCTCTCTCTCTCTCTCTCTCTCTCTCTCTCTCTTCTCTCTCTCTCTCTTCTCTCTTTCTCTCTCTCTCTTTCTCTCTCTCTTCTCTCTCCTTTCTTTCTTTCTCTCTCTCTCTCTTTCCTTTTGTTTCCTCCGCTCCTCTCATAATCATCATCTGTCTCCCATTCTCTTCTCTTCCTCTTCTACTTTCTTTTTTTTTTTTTTTTTTTTTGGGGGGGGGTAATTTCTCACCGGGTTCATCTTCCTTCTCCTTTTTATTTCCTTTTTTTTTGTCTCTCTCCCTTTCTTCGCTGTCTCCTTCGTTTCGGATTTCGTAGAGTTCCTTTCTCGAGAGAAAATACATGCCAATATTTCGCTTTGCCATTTTTCTCTCGTTCTCGTTCTTTCTTCCTCTCCATCGGCCATTTCTTACCACGCAACGCCTTCGGTTCGTCCTCCAGATAGGAAAAGAGGGAAAGCGGCGGGAACGATGAGAGAGAAGAGGAGGAGAGCGGAGGAGAGGAGGGAGAGGGAGGGGAGCAGGAGGAGGGAGATGCGAGACGAGGAGAGGTGGAGAGAGAGAAGAAGACTGGGAGAGAGAGGAGAGAGGAGAGAGAGGAGAGAAAAGAGAGGGACGGGAGAAAGAAGTGAGAGGAGAGAGAGAGGAGAGAGAGGAACAAGGGGAGAGAGGAGGAGGAGGAGGGAGGGGAGATGAGAGGAGAGAGAGGAGAGAGAGGATGAGAAGAGAGAGAGAGAGAGAGGGAGAGGAGAAAGAAAGAGAAGCTCCGTGTGGCTGTGAGAGAGAGAGAGGGAAGGAAGGAGAGAGGAAAAGAAGGAAAGTGATTGAGAGAAAGAAGGAAAAAGCGTATGTGTGAGAAAGAGAGGAAGGAGGAGTGAGGGAGAGAGAAGGGGAGGAGAAGAAGAAAGTGTGAGGAGAGAAGAAGGTAGGAGGAAGGAGAAGGGGAAAGGGGAAGGGGAGGAGGAGAGGAGGGAAGGGGGGGAGTAGAGGGGATGAGAGGAGGAGAGGGAGAGATAGAGGGAGAGAGAGAGAGAGGGAGAGAGAGGAGAGAGAGAGAGAGATGGAGAGGATGAGAGAGGGAGAGAGAGAGAGAGAGAGGAGGGAGAGAGAGAGGAGAGGAGAGAGAGAGAGAGAGAGAAGAGAGAGAGAGAGAGAGAGAGAGAGAGAGAGAGAGAGAGAGAGAGATGAAGGAAAAGAAAGAAGAATGGGGGGAGATGGGAGGGACGGGGAGAGGGATGGGAGAAGGGTAAGAGAGAGAAGAGAAAGAGACAGGGAGAGGAGAGGGAGAGGGAGAGAGAGGGAGAGGAGAGAGAGAGACGAGAGAGAGAGAGAGAGAGAGAGAGAGAGAGAGAGGAGAGAGAGAGGAGAGAGAGAGGAGAGAGAGAGAGAAAGAAAGAAGGAAAGAAGAAAGAAAGAGAAAGAGAAAAGAGAAATGGGGAGAAGGAAGAAGGACGGGAGAGAGATGAAAGGGAGGGAGAAAGACAACAAAAAAAAAAAAAAAAAAGAAAGAGAAAGAAAGCGAGGAAAAAAAAACTTTTCCCTAAGCCTAAAACACAGACCCAACTCTCCCCAAGGCCTCCGAGGGAATCCGAAGCAGTATTTAGATAAAGTTTGATAATTATAATTTATGTTTGAAGTTTTTGATTCACCGGTATTATTTATGGGCCTCTTGCAAGCGTCACTAATGGCCGCTGTTGCATGGAGCTGACGTTCCTGCATGAATAAACGGTGGGGGTGGCCGGGAGGGGGTGGGGTGGGGGGTGCGTGTTTAGATATAGACGCATACATACATATATATTCCATACATACACGTATTGTATATATTGTATATATGTTATGTGTATGTATGAGTAATATATATAAAGTTATGATGATACACATATATGAAAAGAATGCGTCACCAGGTACAGATTGGTTGAAAATAGACACCGAAATCACGTGATTCCTTTCAATCATTACATTCGATAATAAATGAATGATGATATTCTTCATATCCCCCCCCCCCCCTTCCCCTTCACCCTGATATCTCCCTTTTACCCTTTCCCTCCCCCCTTCCTTCACTCCCTCCCACCTTCCTTTCCCCTCCTCCTTCTTTCCTCCCCCTATACCCCTTTCCCTCCCTCCTCTTTTCCCTCCGTCTCTCCTTCCCCTTTCCATCCTTTCCTCCTTCCCCTTTCCTTCCTTTCCTTCCTTTTCTTTCTTTCCTTCTTCTTCCTTTTTTCTTTCTTATCCATTCCTTTCCTTCCTTCCTCCATCCATTCCCTCCTTCCCTCCCTCCCTCAATCCCTCACTTCCTCCCTCCCTCCCCCTCCCTTCCTCCCTCCCCTACCCCCTCTCACCCCCCCTACCCCTCCCTCCCCCAATAAGACCGGTGTGTGTGGGGGGGAGGATGCTTGACTGCGTGAGTAGTAACTTGTCATGAAAGGGTCTTGATTGAGGTAAACTTTTAGATAAGGGAAGTCCGGAAAGTGTGAGGAACTCCCCCTCAAGTTGGCCACCCTCAAGATGTTGTCACAGGATCTTGGGAGTAAACATAACTATGTTGAGGGGCGGAGACTTGGCGGTGGGCGGGGACAAAGGGAAGTTATGAGGTGGGCGGTGATGAAATTTAGATTTAAAAAAAAGAGAGGGAGAGGGAGAGAGAGAAAGAGAGAGAGAGAAGGGAGAGGGAGAAGAGAGGGAGAGAGGGAGAGAGAGAGAAGGGAGAGAGAGAGAGAGAGAGAGAGAGAGAGAGAGAGAGAGAGAGAGAGAGAGAGAGAGAGAGAGAGAGAGAGAGAGAGAGAGAGAGAGAGAGAGAGAGAGAGAGAAATCAGATTATATAGACAGATAGACAGTTGGCTGATAAAGGTACCTTCACTTTTGATTTTTTTCTCTCTCTCTTTTCCTTTAATTTTGATAATTTTTTTTTCTTTAAACAATTCCGATAGATCGCCGAGTAACATAAAATAATAAATAATAAATAAATAAATAAGTAAAAAACATTGGAGCAGTAACCCGGCCGGCCCTGACCACGTGATCCAATGGCGACCACCAAAGCGAGTCATTTGCAGGTTGATAACTTGTTAAACATTTTTAATGGGGGCGGCGTTTTCCCTTTGCCAAAGAATTCGAATCCAATTTTGAACCCACGCGGTGAGAGTTATACATAAACACGGTCCCATTTGCGTATTCACACACACATATAGGCAAACGCACGCACGCATACATACACACGCACACATACACACACACGCCCGCATGCACGCACACACACAAAACACACACACGTACGCGCGAAAAAAACAAAACACAAGCCCTCGGGGCCGACATGTAAACAGGCACGGGCGCAAATATACCGCATAAAATCTGGAGGAAAAATAGATTTATGACGGAAATAGAAATTAATTATCTGTATTATGCCCTTCTCTCTCTCTGCTAACTCTCTCTCAGTCTTTCTTTTTCTTTCTCTTTCTCTCTCTCTCTCTCCTCCTTTTCCTTCTCCTTTCTCTTTCTCCTTCTCTCTCTTTATTTATTTACTCCTTCTCTTCTCCTTCTCCTTCTCTCTATTTCTCTCTCTCTATTTTCTTCTCTCGTCTCTATTTCTTCTTCTCTCTCTCTAATTTCTTCTTCTCTCTCTCTATTTCTTCTTTCTCTCTCTCTATTTCTTCTCTCTCTCTCTATTCTCCTTCTCTCTCTCTTTCTCTCCTTTCTCTCTTCTCCTTTCTCCTCTCATCCTTACCCTTTCTCCCTTCCCTCTCTTCTCTCTTTCTCCTTCTCTCTCTCTTTCTCTTCTCTCTCTCTCTTCTCCTTCTCTCTCTCTTTCTCCTTTCTCTCTCTCTTCTCCTTCTCTCTCTCCTCCTCCTCTCTCCTTCTCTCTCTCTTCTTCTCCTTCTCTCTCTCTCTCTCTCTCTCTCTCTCTCTCTCTCTCTCTCTCTCTCTCTCTCTCTCTCTCTCTCTCTCTCTCTTCCTCTCTCCTCTCTCTCCCTCTCTCCCTCTCTCCTCTCCCCTCTCTCCCTCTCTCCCTCTCTCCCTCTCTCCCTCTCTCCCTCTCTCCCTCTCCTCCTCCCTCCCTCTCTCCCTCTCTCTCATTTCTTTCCAGCCTCTCTCTCTCCTTCAAACCCCTCTCTCCTTATCCCAGTCCCTCTCCCTCATAATCTCCCTCATTTCCTCTCATCCTCCTCCTCTTCCCCTTTCTCTCCTTCGTCCGAAAGGCTTCTTGCGGGAGAGAAAAGTAGTAAAATATATTGACGAAGGAGAAGTCTGTTTCCGGCGGAAGTTAATGATTAATGGATTCGGGCGAAACGGAAGTTTGTTCCGTAGAAAAACAAGGCTCGGGTGAAAGGGATTTTTTTTTTTTTTTTTTTTCTTTTTTTTTTTTTGTCTTGAAGGAGAAGAGGGGCGAGGCAAACAATTTGGATGCAACACATACACATGCACGCACGCACGCTTTCTCATGCGCGAAGACACGTATGAATACACACAAACACACACACAAACACACATACACACACACACACACACACACGCGCACACACACACACACACACACACACACACACACACACACACACACACACACACACACACATCGAGCAGACTGACAAAAAGAAAAGGCACACAGACAAACAAACAGATCCAGACAGACAAAGACAGACAGACAGAATCAAGGAAGAAAACATGAAAATTTAATCATCAAGGAGGGAAATACATTCCCGGACCACCTCATTATAGATATTGGAAATCGTTTTCATCTGTATCTAGACGGCGATCAAATAGATATACTAAAGACGAACGAGAAGAGAGAGAGAAGAGAGAGAGAGAGAGAGAGAGAGAGAGAGAGAGAGGAGAGAGGAGAGAGGGAGAGGGAGAGGGAGAGGGAGAGGGAGAGAGAGAGAGAGAGAGGAGAGAGGAGATGAGAGAGAGAGAGAGAGAGAGAGAGAGAGACGGGAGTGAGAGAGTGATATCAATCAATATGTTTTATGAAATGTATTGATGTCCATGACTGCTGAATTTTAAAATACGTGATTCTATCTCTGTCTGTCTGTCTGTCTGTCTGAGAGAGAAGGTTAAATATCACAGTTCAATACAACAACCATTTGCCAAATAAGACGACACAAAATTGAATTCTGAATGCCTATTTTGGTGGTAAATTTTCCCGTATTTTACCAGGTGGATGAGGGCGGTTTGCAAGATATCAGGAAAATAGTCGAAACAAAAACTAAAATCTCACCCTTTTCGAAAACGCCTTGGTCTTTCATCAATCTTTTTTTTCATTTTCATTAATTCACAAACACATTATAAATAACAAAATCCCCAAAATCTAAAAAAAAATCATACACCCAATGAACACCCTACAGCTTATACAACCAAACCAGGTCCTTTCATCTCCAATTTTTTTTTAATTTTTCTTTAATCCACAAAAACACATTCTAAATAACAAAATCACCCAAATCTAAAAAAATCATACACCCAATAAACACCCTACAGCTTATACAA
Organism: Penaeus vannamei; assembly: GCF_003789085.1. NCBI lineage: Eukaryota > Metazoa > Arthropoda > Malacostraca > Decapoda > Penaeidae > Penaeus > Penaeus vannamei. Next base: position 238,833 of record NW_020870385.1, on the reverse strand, counting down.
CCAAAACAGCCATAAATACAACACGATCGCCATTCCCGCCGGCAAAGATTTCCGACCAACATCGTGACGTCACAGAATCTCAAATCTCCGACCAACATCGTGACGTCACAGAATCTCAAATCTCCGACCAACATCGTGACGTCAAGAATCTCAAATCTCCGACCAACATCGTGACGTCACAGAATCTCAAATCTTCCGACCAACATCGTGACGTCACAGAATCTCAATCTCCGACCAACATCGTGACGTCACAGAATCTCAAATCTCCGACCAACATCGTGACGTCACAGAATCTCAAATCTCCGACCAACATCGTGACGTCACAGAATCTCAAATCTCCGACCAACATCGTGGTCACAGAATCTCAAATCTCCGACCAACATCGTGACGTCACAGAATCTCAAACCTCCTTCCCCTCCCTTCCCCCCTCCCCTCCCCACCACCCCCGACGCTTTCTCGCTCGCAAGAAAAAACTCCCAATTATCTCTCAGAGCTATTTAAACCACGCCCGACTTGTCTCGAAGTAGGGTAAGAATGAAGGTTTTTAAAAGTGGTTCTTCCTTCAACGGTTAAACTTGTCGAGACGTGTTTGTGGTGATGTAATTTTGTTGTTTGTTTGTTTGTTTGTTTTTTTGTTCTCGATAATAGTTCGGTTCTTTTTGTTTTTGTTATGGTTTCTTGTTTTTTGTTCTTTTTAAATCATTTTTTCTTTTTTTTCTTTATTTTGCGTTGATCGGTTTTTCCCTGCTTTTATTTTTTTCCTCTGCTGGTTTTCTTTTTCTCTGTTTACTTTCTTTCTCTTTTTCTCTTCTTTTTCGCCTATCTAATTTGCTATTCATATTTTCTATTTCTCTTTCTCTCTTTTACTCCCTTTCTCTTATTCGCTTATTTTCTATCTCTATCTCTGTCTCTATATCTGTATCTATCGGTCTCTGTCTGTCTCTAATCGTTTCTCTTAAATCTCTTTCTCTTTCTCTGTCTTGCTACTTCTATCTTATATCTCTATTCTATCTCCATTTCTATCTCTGTCCGTCTCTACTCTTCATTCTCTCTCTCTCTCTCTCTCTCTCTCTCTCTCTCTCTCTCTCTCTCTCTCTCTCTTCTCTCTCTCTCTCTTCTCTCTCTCTCTGTCATTGTTGACCTGTTTCTTCTCTCATCTCTGTACATGGTGTTTAATGTGAGTGTGTGTGTGCGTGATTGTGCTGAGTATTATATTATTATTATTATTATTATTATTATTATTTATTATGTATTATTATATTCTTTATTTTTATTATTTATTATTATTATTTTTTTTACCTTTGCAAACTCGCTAAGATTAACTGTATTTGCAATCTAACGCTTATAATGCACTAACATTACTTACGAAAAAAAGTAGCTATCAGAAAATTATTTTCAATCTCCCTAAAAGACACAGCCATTCAGTAACACCAACCTCACCGCCCTCCCCGAGTGACGAGACATACACCCCCGGAAAATATAATCTGCAAATCATTAATTTTCTCTCCACCTAATCTAAAGTTTGGAGCAGCAAGATTGGGTTTGCAGAAGATTGCTAATTACATATGTGTGGTTGTTCGCGTCTCTAGCCGTTTTTTTTTTTGTTTTTTTTTTTTTTTACCAGGAGTTGGGGGCTGTGGGAGAAGAGGAGGGGTACGCTGTGTGTTGTGTGTGTGTGTTGTGTGTGTGTGTGTGTGTGTGTGTGTGGTGTGTGTGTGTGTGTGTGTGTGTGTGTGTGTGTGTGTGTGTGCACATGTATATTTGTGTTTGCACATGTATGTGTAGTGTGCGTGTGTATATTTGCGTATGTGTGTGCGTGTGTATGTGTATAAACGTATAATACACATATCCCTATACAACCACACACAGCCATAGACCACGTGACCCGAATGGAAAACGAAACTTTAAGCCAAAAGCCGAAAAAGGAAGGAAGCAAAACTCCCCGAAGTAAAAAGGAGAACCCCGCGAGGACAGAACACGTCAGGATCATGTTCCACAGCCAAGAATTCTGACGCAGGATGACGAGCCGCTCGACCCGAACGACAGACCGAGGCGAAGGATGGAAGGATTCCTCCCCATCCTGCAAGCCACCAGAGAGACAGATCGATGGACGAAATTTGCAAATCACGAGGTCAAAATACACGCGATCTCGATACGAAAATACGAAATCCTGCAATCCCTCTCAACATGGATCCCTAATGAGGATAAATCTACTAAATCTACTTACAGGGTATTTTTAGTCTGACCTTTTATTGTCTCGTATCAAAGGACCCCCCCCCCCCCCCCCCGCCCCCCGCCCCCGCTAAGATACCAGGGAAACTCTAGCCATTGTTCTTGTGCCAAAGAGGGGGAGCTTCGGTCTTTTGTCGCCATCGCATATCGTCTGGAGGAGATCGGTGGTATTCCAGTTGTGTCTTTTGCATCTCTGAACTTCTATCATATAGATAGATTGATAGGTAGATAGACAGATAATACATATATACATACATACATACATATACATACATATATATTATATATATATATATATATATATATATATATATATATATAGAGAGAGAGAGAGAGAGAGAGAGAGAGAGAGAGAGAGAGAGAGAGAGAGAGATGACAGACAGACAGATAGACAGTGAGAACGCCAGATACAGAGAGAGAGAGAGATGTAAATATGTACATATAAGTTGGTGTATGTGTGTGTGTGTGTGTGTGTGTGTGTGTGTGTGTGTGCGTGCTGCGTGCGCGGGCGTGCGTGCGTGCGTGCGTGCGTTGCGTGTGCATGCTGTTTTTAAGTGTGTCAGCAACAAAAACTTGAGCGCTTAGCAAGGGACCCACACGTGGCTGTCTCGAACGAACAATCGCACAGAGAAAAAAAAGAAAAGAAATTAAGACAATAAACCCTCATTGTTCAAGGCTAAGTCCCGATCATCTCTCCTCCCATTGTTCCAAATTATTCAGCGAAAAGCCCCCCCCCCCCCCCCCAAAAAAAAAAAAAAAAAAAAAACGATCAAATGGTACTCATCACCCCATCCCCCTCTCCTCCCCCCCTCCCCCCACTCCTCCCCACCCCCTATCGACCCACGTGTACCTCTGTATACACTGGGCTTCCGATGCCTTCTGGCAGCCTTTTGGAACCCTTAATGGCTACTTTTCAGGAGGAGTCAGAGGAGGGATAGGATGAGGATGAAGGGGGGGGGGAAGATGAGGAAGGGAGGAGGAAGAGAGCAGGAAGAGATATTGGGGAGGAGAGGAGAGGGAGAAGAGGGAGAGAGAAAGGAAGAGAGGGAGAGAGGAGGAGAGGAGGGGAAGAGGGAGAGAGGAGAGGAGAGGGAGGAAGGAGAGAGAGAGGGAGGAGGGGAAGGGAGAGGGCGGCAGTCATCGTCATCATCTGTTCTTAATCCTTCCCATTCTCTCACTCCATTACATTCCTCTCCGCCCATTCTCATTTCTTCTGTTAATCCCTCTTAACCTTCTTCTTTCTCTCTCTCTCTCTCTCTCTCTCTCTCTCTCTCTCTCTCTCTCTCTCTCTCTCTCTCTCTCTCTCTCTCTCTCACACACACCACAGACACACAACACAAAGACATCCAGACACACAGACACACACACACACACACACACACACACACACACACACACCACCACAACTCACCACTCACTCATCACTCATACACTCACTCATACACTCAATCATCTCCTATCTTTACTCTCCTTTATCTCTCCCTTCTTCCTCATCTACCCGTTTTTTTCTCTTCTTAAACCTCTCACCGTCCTTCTCCCCTTTCTAATCTTAACCCTCATTTAATTTCCTTTTTCTAAACGCCTTTTCCCCCTTTTTCTCCTCTTAAAACCCCGCCCCTTTTTAATCCTAAAAAACCTCTCCTTTTTTTTTCCTTTTTACACCCTTTCCTTCCTCCTTTTCCTCGCCTATCCTCCACCTTCCTCTCCTTCTCTTATCCACCCTTATTCTTCTTTCTTCTTATTTCTTGTTTCTTCTTATTTCTTATTTTCTTATTTTTATTTCTTCCTTTCTTGCTTATTTCTTCCCTACTCTTTCCGTAGCATCTCTGTCCGCCCACCCTAGCCTCCTCATCGGATCATATCCACCCACAGTCCCCCGCCCCTACCTATATCCACCCACACAAACACCCATCCCCTGGCTATTATCTACCCACGCCCCTTTCCGCCCACCCTAGCACCCCTCTCCCTGCCCCTCTCAAACCCGATTCACTGCCCCCCCCCCCCTCCCCTCCTATATCCACCCACACAAGAACCCTTCCCCGTGCCGATATCCCGCCACCCGTCCACAGTTTCCCCTTCCCCCGCCCCCCACCCAACCATCCTTCAATCTCCATCACCCCCTCATTCCACCCCCTCCCCCCCTCCCCCTCCATCCCCATTCCCAGCCCCCCTCCCTCCTCTTCCCCGCCCACCTACTCTCACCTGCCGCAAATCCTCAATGTGAGAGCTTGTTGCCGTCCAAGTGAATTATGAGAGGAGGAGGAAAGAGATGGCTATGAAGAAGAAAATGAAAAGATCAACGAAAAGAAAAAAAATGGGTAAAAAAAAAAAATGTCAAGGAGGGAGGAGAAGGGGGATTGGGAAGGCGGAGAGGAGAGTGGTGGGAGGAGGAGGAGGGAGGGAGTGAGGAGGGAGAGGAGAGGAGAGGAGGGAGGAGAGAGAGAGAGAGAGAGAGAGAGAGAGAGAGAGAGAGAGAGAGAGAAGAGAGAGAGAGAGAGAGAGAGAGAGAGAAGGAGAGAGAGAGAAGAGAGAGAGAGAGAGAGAGAGACAGAGAGAGAGAGAGAGAGAGAGAGAGAGAGAGAAGAGAGAGAGAGAGAGAGAGAGAGAGAGAGAGAGAGAGAGAGAGAGAGAGAGAGAGAGAGAGAGAGAGAGAGAGAGGAGAGAGGAGAGAGGAGAAGAGAGAGGAGAGGAGGGAGGAGAAGAGAAGAGGGGAAGAGGAGAAAAGAAAGAGAAAGAGAGACAGCAAGACAAAAGGCAACAATCAATTATTTTTCTCCACCTTTTCTCCTTCTCTCCCTCGTTCTCATGTTTCTTTTCCCCTTCCTCCTGTCGCTCGGCTCCCCTTTCTACTCCCCTCGCCCTCTCTTTTCTCCGTCTACGCTTCTCCTGTTACACTCCCTGTCACTCCCCATCATCATCTCCCCTCACTCCCTATCTTTATCTCTCTTTACTTTCTATCATTTTCCTTCTCTCCCCATCATCATCTCCCCTCACTCCCTATCCTTACCTCTCTTTACTTTCTATCATTTCCCTTCCCTCCTTATCCTCAATTCCCCTCACTCTGTCTCCATTTTCCCTCTCCCTACCCTCATTTTAACTCTCTCTCTCCTCATTTCCCCTCATTCTCTATCCTACTCTCCCTTCACTCCTTACCTGCTTTGTGTTTCCCTCGTCTTTTCTAATTACCCTTTACCCCTCCATCCTCTCTGGTCCTCTCCTCCATTTCTCCTCTCCTCTTCTCCTCTCCTCCACTTCCGTCCTCGTTTTTTCTCTTTCTTCCCCCCTATTCTTCTCTTCCTTTCCGTCCTCCTCTTCTCCTCTACTCTTATTTCTCTCTTTCCCTCTTTTTTCTTTTCGTCTCTTCCCCTTCTCCTTTTCCACCTCTTCCTCTTTTTCCCCTCTTCCTTTTCTTCCTCCTCTCTCCTTATTCTTTTTTTTCTTCTCCTCCTCCCCTCTTTCCCCATTTTCCCTCTTCCCTCTCCTACTCCTCCTCCCTTTCCCCTTTTCACCTCTTCTCTCTCTCCTACTCCCCTCTTTTCCTCCCTTCGCTATACCTATATAGTTCATTACAAACCCTTTCATTATCACAATTGTTTTTCTTCTTCTTCGTCGATTTTCTCCCTTCTCTTCCCCCCCCCCCCCCCACACTCTTCCACCACCACCCTTCCCTTTCCACCTTCCCTCCTTCATGCCCCTCTTCCTCGCCGATTTTCTCCGTTTGCTTTCCACCTTTACCTCCCTCCCTCCCACCTTCCACCCCTCCTTCAATCCCCCTCCTTCCCTTCCACCACTACCACTACCCTTCCAACCCCTTTCCTCCCCTTCCACCACCACCAACCCTTCAACCCCTCCTCCCCTCCCACACCACCTCCCTTCCACCCTCCTCCTTTCATCCCCCTCCTCCCCTTCCACCACCACCACCCCTCCACCCCTCCTTCGACCCCCCTCCGACCCCTCTCCTCCGACCCTCTCCTCCCTTCCACCACTTTCACCTCCTCTTCCACCCCTACCCCCCTCTTAGATCGAGTTCCTTGCCTCTCAAAGGGTTAAGTCGCGCCCACCTTGACTTAATCAACATATCTCACTCTAGAATCCATTGACCTTTTTCTTCTTCTTCGTGACCTCACTTTTCTCGTGTGCTCTCTCTCTCCCCGTTTTTGCAAGATGTCTCTCTTGTCTCTCTTGCTTTGTCTATTCGTTTATGTAACTGATTTTCTTTTTAATTTTCTCGTGTTTTTTCTATTATCTCTAGCTATCAATCTATTTCATCATATATCATATTTACGTGTATATGTATATGATATATGTATATGTGTATATGTATATGTATAGTGTATATGTATGTATGTATATGTATGTGTGTGTGTGTGTGTGTGTGTGTGTGTGTGTGTGTGTGTGTGTGTGTGTGTGTGTGTGTGTGTGTGTGTGTGTGTGTGTGTGTGTGTGTGTGTGTGTGTGTGTGTGAGCTATTTCTTTCTCTGTCTATTTCTGACTCTTACTCTTATTCTGACTCTCTCTCTTACTCTGACTCTCATACTCACACTCACTCTCACACTCTCACACTCACACTCACTCTCCCTCTCACTCTCCCTCTCACTCTCCCTCTCCCTCTCACACTCACTCACACTCACACTCACTCTCGCTCTCTCTCACTCTCCGCCTTTGACCTTCCTTCCCAGGCACTACTTGGAAATCTATAATCATTTTTCCTCCACTTTTTATCAGCTTCCTCGATATAGTTATTACGCATGTCATAAGACGTATTACCACCTTAACAAGTTTTCTTTGAGCCGAGAGCCTTCAAAGGGAATTCACAGAAGACATTCCCCCCAAAAAAAGGAATTTAAGATTTACTTGCCCCCCAAAAAATTCCTTCCGAGTTTTCTTTCCTTTCGTGTTGTCTGACTTTTGTGAGGTTAAGCTGGCAGTGGTTGGGTATTCCAGAAATGGGAGCGGAGGGGTTTCTTTCTCTCTCTCTCCCTTTCCTCTCCTTTCGTTCTTTTCCGTAGAGGGAGGGGGCAGATAATGGGAAATAAAGGGGAGTATTAATATGTTTTTTGGGGGGTTTTGTTTTTTGTTTTTATCTGGTCTGCGATTTATTCAGCTCTAATAGAAGTCAATGGTTCAGAAGTTAAAGGATGCTGTCATAAGCACATTGTCGAGTGAAGATCAACATTTCATCTAATTTGTTTTTGTTTTATCGTTATCTCTATCTCTATCTCCATCTTGGTCTCTATATCTCTCTCTATCTCTGCCTGCCCCCCTTCTCTGTCTGTTTCATCTCTTAATCTCTATTCTGCCTTGTCTCTCTCTGTCTGTTTCATCTATATTCTCTCTTTCTATCTCCATGTCTGTTTTTTATCTCTAATTCTAACTTACTTTCTATCTCAGCCTCTGTCTCCATCTCTCTTTCTATCTCTCTATCTCTCCTCCTAACTCTGTCTGTTTCCATTTGTATCTCTATCTCTGTATCTGTTTGCATCTCTATCTCTATAACCATCTGCGTTGACTTCTTTAAGAGTAAAAAAAAAAAAAAAAAATAAAAATAAAAATTAAAAATTAAAAAAATCATATTTACTGTCAGTCTCTTTGACAAAATGTCGTGCCTAAGATCATTGACTCCAATCATGTCATGATGCCGGGTTTCATTTGCATGTAAGATGAAATTACAGCGATGTGCATGTACAATACTCATACATATCTGCCGAACGATGGATTTGCAAGCCTGTACGACTGTGATTTACATATATATTTTGTGCCTAAGATCTGTTCCAAGTTCCAACACTAGTTTTATTCCATGGTTGAGTATTGCAGAGAGATTTTGACTCCAATACGAATTTCATTATGAGCTGTAATCTAAATGTAACATTGTGAATAAAATATAATTTACAATCTATGATATGATGTTAATTATTTTTCCCCATCCTCGTCTGTACTAATACCAAACGATATATATTATCTCTATTAATTGCTTCATTATTGTACGTCAGTAATGGGACGGGTGCATATGACACTACCCCCCCTCCCCTCCCCTCTCTCGCTTCCATCTCCCTCCCCCTCCTCCTACCTCCTCCTTTACGTACCCACTCTTCGCCTCTGTCTCCCTCTCACCTCACCCACCCACTCCCCCTCACCCCTCCCTCTCCCTTCACGTACCCACTCTCTCGCCTCCATCTCCTCCTCCTCTCCCCTCCTTCTCCCTCTCCCCTCCCCCTCCCGCCCACACTCTCTCGCCATCCCTTTCCCTCACCTTCACCCTCCCTTCCTTCTCCCCTCCACTCCCTCACTCTCTCACCTTCCTCCACCCTTCCTTCCTCCCTCCCTCCCTCCCTCTCCCAGTCAACGTTCACTGGCTTTAAGGGAAGCACTGTTAAAGGGAAGTTTGAATATGGAGACATAAATGTTCAGAACTCGTATGAAGTTCTGTCTTTGAATATTAATTCTGTAGATTTTTTTCTCTTTTCTTTTCTTTTCTTTTCCTTAAACTTCCCAAGAGAGAGCTGAGTGCTACGCCTTAACGTGAAGTGATGTGAGTTTCTATTATTATTGTATAGGGTGTGTGTGTGTGTGTGTGTGTGTGTGTGTGTGTGTGTGTGTGTGTGTGTGTGTGTGTGTGTGTGTGGTGTGTGTGGTGTGAGTGTGTGACGTATGATGTGCGCGTGTGTGTACATGCATGTACATGAGCGTATACCTGCATTCGTGTAACCATGTGTGCGTGCCTAGTGTAAAAAAAAAGAAAAAAAAAAGTCATTAAAACAATCTAATATCAAACTCTCAAAATGTTTACTTTCTCCCCCCCCCCCTATTCCTTCCCCACGCCCTGTCAACCTCCCCCCCCCACCCACCCCTTCTTCTCTTCCTCCCCAATTCTCCATAAAGCTCTCTCTCATGCTCAATCCTCACTCTCAATTTTCCCACGCTATGACGCAATCAATCAGACACGAATTTTAAATGTTACGCAAGAGTAAATATGAATGAAACCCGGTCCAGTGTGTGCTCCATTCACCGATCGCCGATAGAGGAAACATGAACACCTGAGAATCTGAGGAGCTGCAGCGGAAACCTTAAGAATCGATGTAGATCCCTTATATATTCACTGTATAGAATATTTGAAATATTTGCTATATTTACTGTTTAGAAATATTTGTATAGAAAAATTATTTATTTATATATTTGCTGTATATTTACTTTAGAAATAATTGTTGTATATTACTTACTATTTACTGTATAGAAATATTTGCTGTATATTTACTGTATAGAAATTTTAATATTTGCTGTGTATTTACTGTATAGTATAGAAATATTTCCTGTATATTTACTCTATAGAAATATAGTATATTTACTCTATAGAAATATTTCCTGTATATTACTGTATAAAACTAAACACCTGAGGATCTGAGAAGTTGCATCGGAAACCTTAAGACTCAATAAAATTCCTTATATATCTACTGTATAAATGGAGAAAATATATGCATGTATATAACCATACACGCATACATACATGCAGATATCTTTACATTCACTCTAACTAACTGCCTGCCTACATCTGCCTATATCTGTCTATACCTACATCTGTATCTACATCCAGAACTAGCTATGTATACATGTACTGTGTATGTAGGTGTATCTATATGTTTTCGTGCGTGTGCATACGTATATATCCCTTTTTCCCACTCAAAATAAACATACATATTGCTGCCGTGTCCCAACAAATGCCTTTATAAACATGAACTCGCTCCGGTAAGGCTATGAAAATCCTCCCGCAGATATATCACACAGAGTACACACAAGGCCCCAGCACAAGCGACATTCCCAAGCTCTATAGAAGAGGAGGCTGACGCTGCGAAGGAGGTCGTGGGTGAGAGGTCGGAATTCTCCAGGAAATTCTGTTATAGTTCCCCCTCTTCATCTGAAAGAGCGCGGGAGTACGAGAGAAAATGGGAAGAGAGGATGGAAGGGGGTGAAGAAGAGGGGGGGGGGGTGGAAGAGGGAGTGAATGAGAAGGGGAGGGGAAGGAGTGAGGAGGGAGGGGAGGGGAAGGAGAGTGAGGAGAGAGGGGAGGGAAGGGGAGTGAAGGAGAGAGGGAGGGGATGGGGAGTGAAGGAGGGAGGGGAAGGGGGAGTCAAGGAGGAAGGAGGGGAAGGGGGGGTCAAGGAGGAAGGAGGGAAGGGGAGTCAAGGAGGAGGGAGGAGAAGGGGGAATGAAGAGAGAGAGAAGGAGGGAGAAAAGAACGAATGCGGAAAGAGGAAGGGGAGTGATGAAGGGGGAAGAGAAAGGGGAAGCGAAGGAGGGGAGAGGAGAAGAGGGAGTGAGGATTGGGAAGGTAAAGGGGGAACGAATATATAGTGAAAGAAGGAGAAGACAGCGAATGGAGAAAGGGGAAAGGGAAGTGAAGAAGGGACAATGAAGGGAATGATAAAAGGGGAGTGGGGGATAGTGGTGGGGAAGTAAGAGAAAAGAGAGGATTTAGAAGAGGGGTGTTGGAGCTGGGAGAGTGGAGTAAGACAGATATAACAGGGGCTGGGGAGTAGAGGGAAGAAGTCTCATATCAAAGAAAGTTTTCAAATCTTTGTATTAAAATTATGCTAAAAGAGTTTACAACAACCATAACAATAGTACTTAAGATATTTATTTTATATTCTTATAAAAAATCCAATGAATACAAACAATAATTACAAATGAACCAAAAAGCTTTCTTTAATAAGGAAAATTTCCTAAAAAAAAATAAGTAAGCAATTTATAATGACAGTATAATCCGTTTGAAGATATGTCTATATTTTAATTAATGAGAGATGCAATATATTCCTGGAATATAGTTTTAAAAATTGTCATGTATGTTATAATTAATACTAAACCATTCACTGCAGCAACAATAACGAAACGGATTTTATTTACGATAATTTTGACAACGACTATAATAGAATGGAATAATGATACTGGAAATAAAATTAATGGTAATATTACTTTCATGTTTAGCATTACAGATGACAGAAATAAATATACAAATGCCTTACGGTAAATTCATTACTAAATGACATAAGAAGTATGAATAAAAATAGATGGAATGAAAGGTAGAAATCTGCTTTTTAAAAATCTTTTTGACTTTCGTTTTTAAGCCAAGGGGGTTAAGTTAGGTTGAAAAAAGGAAAAAAAAAAGAAAAAAACTTATAAAAATAGGTTAGAGGATGAAGTTAATTTCTGAATGAAACAAACACATGAGCAAGTAACTTTTTTGTTTTTTTTTTTTTTTTTTTTTTTTTGCTGCTTCATGCTCCATTCTTTTGCAACTTACGTGATGATTATTTTTTTACAAGTTTTTAAACTCACTTTTTATTAATTCATTTCTCTTTCTCTTCCTCTCTCTCATATGAATAAGTATGCTCTTATTCTCTTTCCATCTCTCACTCTCTCTCTCTCCATACATCCTCTCACGCTCTCACTTCCACCTCCCTCCGTAAAAAAAAAATCCCTCCCTCTCCCTCCTCCTCTCTCTCCTCATACCCCTTTCCTCCCCTCCTTCTCCCATCTCTCCCTCATTCCATTTATTCAACTGCCCTTCTTCCCTCTCCCTTCCCTCCCTGTCCTTTCTCTTGTCCTCCTTCTCCCTCCCCTCACCTCAAATCTTCCCTTCCTTCCCTTACCTTTTCTCTCTCCTCCCTCTCCTTTCCTCTCCTCTCCTCTCCTCCTCTCCCTTCCCTTCTCTCCCCTCAACCCATTTTTCCCCTCCCACCCCTCTTATCCCTCTTACCCTCCTTCTCCCTCCCTCGTCACTCATCTTCCCTTCCTTCCATTACCTTTCTCCCCTCTCTACTCCCTCTCCTTCCCCTCCCCTCCCGTCGCTCTCGTCCCCACCCCCCCCTC
>NW_020870385.1:204240-221740 GCF_003789085.1 Penaeus vannamei | reverse complement strand
TTTTCTCTCTCATGGGCTCGATCCGTAGACTGCCCAGCGGCCTTTGATATCTGGCCAAAACCCCTTCATCTCTGGCCAAAACCCCTTGGTCTGTGGCCAAAACCCCTTCATCTGTGGCCAGAACCTTTTATCTCTGTCCCAAACCCCTTCATCTCTGGCCAAAACCCCTTGGTCTGTGGCCAAAAAATCCTTCATCTCTGCCAAACTTGGTCTGTGGCCAAAACCCCTTCATCTCTGGCCAAAACCCCTTGGTCTGTGGCCAAAACCCCTTCCTGTGGGCCAAACCTTTTGGTCTGTCCCAAACCCCTTCATCTTGGCCAAAACCCTTGGTCTGTGGCCAAAACCCTTCATCTCTGGCCAAAACCCCCTTGGTCTTGTGGGCCAAAACCCCTTGGTCTGTGGCCAAAACCTTGGTCTGTGGCCAAAACCCTTTCATCTCTCTGGCCAAAACCCCTTGGTCTGTGGCCAAAACCCTTCTTGGCAAAACCCCTTCTGGGCCAAAGCCCCTTAAATCATCTCTGGCCAAAACCTTGGTCCTGTGGCCAAAACCCCTTCTGTGGCCAAAACCCCTTGGTCTGTGGCCAAAACCCCTTCATCTGTGGCCAAAACCCTCTGGGCCAAACCCCCCTTGGTCTGTGGCCAAAACCCTTGGTTGGTCTGTGAAAACCCTTTCTGTGCCAAAACCCTTTCATCTCTGGCCAAAACCCCTTGGTCTGTGGCCAAACCCCTTTCTCTCTGGCCAAAACCCTTGGTCTGTGGCCAAAAGCCCCTTCATCTCTGGCCAAAACCCCTTGGTCTGTGGCCAAAACCCCTTCATCTCTGGCCAAACCCCTTGGTCTGTGGCCAAAACCCCTTCATCTCTGGCCAAAACCCCCTGGTCTGTGGCCAAAACCCCTTGGTCTGTGGCCAAAACCCCTTGGTCTGTGGCCAAAACCCCTTCATCTCTGGCCAAAACCCCTTGGTCTGTGGCCAAAGCCCAAAGCCCCTTCATCTCTGGCCAAAACCCCTTGGTCTGTGGCCAAAACCCCGCTCTGGCCAAAGCCCTTGGTCTGTGGCCAAAATTCATCTGTGGCCAAAATCTCTGTCCCAAACCCCTTCATCTTGGCCAAACCCCTGTGGCCAAAGCCCCTTCATCTCTGGCCAAAACCCCTTGGTCTGTGGCCAAAACCCCTTGGTCTGTGGCCAAAGCCCCTTCATCTCTGGCCAAAACCCCTTGGTCTGTGGCCAAAACCCTTGGGCCAAAACCCCTTGTCTGTGGCCAAAGCCCCTTTCATCTGTGGCCAAAACCCTCCCAAACCCTTCATCTCTGGCCAAAACCCCTTGGTCTGTGGCCAAAGCCCCTTCATCTCTGGCCAAAACCCTTGGTCTTGGCCAAAACCCCTTCATCTCTGGCCAAAACCCCTTGGTCTGTGGCCAAAGCCCCTTCATCTGTGGCCAGAACCTTTTATCTCTGTCCCAAACCCCTTCATCTCTGGCCAAAACCCCTTGGTCCTGGCCAAAACCCCTTCATCTCTGGCCAAAACCCCTTGGTCTGTGGCCAAAACCCCTTCATCTCTGGCCAAAACCCTTCATCTCTGGCCCAAAACCCCTTGTCTGTGGCCAAAGCCCCTTCATCTCTGGCCAAAACCCCTTGGTCAAAACCCCTTCATCTCTTGGCCAAAACCCCTTTCATCTCTGGCCAAAACCCCTCAAAAACCCCTTCATCTCTGGCCAAAACCCTTCTGTGGCCGGCCAAAACCCCTTGGTCTGTGGCCAAAGCCCCTTCATCTCTGGCCAAAGCCCCTTCATCTCTGGCCAAAACCCCTTCATCTCTGCCAAAACCCCTTGGTCTGTGGCCAAAAAAACCCCTTCATCTCTGGCCAAAAAAACCCCTTTCAATCTCTGGCCAAAACCCTTGGTCTGTGGCCAAAGCCCCTTCATCTGCCAAAAACCCCTTGGTCTGTGGCCAAAGCCCCTTCATCTCTGGCCAAACCTCTCTGGCCCAAACCCCTTCTCATCTCTGGCCAAAACCCCTTGGTCTGTGGCCAAAAACCCCTTGGCCCCAAACCCCTTCATCTCTGGCCAAAACCCTTGGTCTGTGGCCAAACCCCTTGGTCTGTGGCCAAAACCCCTTCATCTCTGGCCAAAGCCCCTTCATCTCTGGCCAAAACCCCTTCATCTCTGCCAAAACCCCTTCTGTCCAAACCCCTTGTCTGTGCCAAAACCCCTTGGTCTGTGGCCAAAACCCCTTCTTGGTCTTGCCAAACCCCTGGCCAAAACCCTTGTCTGTGGGCCAAAGGTGGCCAAAGCCCCTTCATCTGTGGCCAGAACCTTTTATCTCTGTCCCAAACCCCTTCATCTCTGGCCAAAACCCCTTGGTCTGTGGCCAAAGCCCCTTCATCTGTGGCCATGTCCCAAAACCCCTCATCTCTGGCCAAAACCCCTTGGTCTGTGGCCAAAACCCCTTCATCTCTGGCCAAAACCCCTTGGTCTGTGGCCAAAACCCCTTTCATCTCTGGCCAAAACCCCTTGGTTCTGTGGCCCAAAACCCCTTCATCTCTGGCCAAAACCCCTTGGTCTGTGGCCAAACCCCCTTCATCTCTGGCCAAAACCCCTTGGTCTGTGGCCAAAGCCCCTTCATCTGTGGCCAGAACATCTCTGTCCCAAACCCCTTCATCTCTGGCCAAAACCCCTTGGTCTGTGGCCAAAGCCCCTTCATCTGTGGCCAGAACCTTTTATCTCTGTCCCAAACCCCTTCATCTGGCCAAAACCCTTGTCTGTGGCCAAAACCCTTCATCTCTGGCCAAAACCCCCTTGGTCCCAAAACCCCTTCATCTCTGGCCAAAACCCCTTCATCTCTGGCCAAAACCCCTTGGTCTCTGTCCCAAACCCCTTCATCTGTGGCCAAAACCCTTTATCTCCAGTATGGCCTGATAACCGTTTCGGGGCCAGCACCTCCGCGTCCAGCACCTCAACTTTCATTACTCTCCGATTGAGATAAATGTACAGAATCCTTTGTGTCTCGCGAGGCAGGAACTTGGCAGGTTTAGAGTCCGTTAGCTGCTGGGGCAATACCAAATGGGAGATCGAGGTATGAAAGGTCTTTTCTGGCTTTGGTATCGAGTCCTGTGGTATTTGTGAGATGGGGGCAGCATTTCCGTGAGTATTGCTTCGCTTTAGGTGAATGGAATGGGAAAAGTATGGGAATGCTGCTTTTTTTGCATTTTCTACGTATGGAAAACCCGAAAAACATGTAAAAAAAAAAACGTGGACTAACGTAATCTAAAATTCTATCTCAAATAGCCTATCAAACCTAAACAACCTTTTTGTTATTCGCTTCCTCAACTGAATATCCTAGCTCTTACATCCTTATAGTCAGGATGTTACCCAATTATTCGCCCAGAATGTTAAATCGCTGAAAACCGTAGTCAACGCGAGGCAGAATGCACGCGGGTGGAACATCAGCAAAGAGCGGAAGTTGCATTGAGGTGCATGTTAACACTGGCAACCTGTTTCAACGGCGCTGGACTGCTCTCTGCTTGACATAAAGGTCAGCTGGAATCACCCAATGAAAGCAATGATTAATATGTTGCCGAAATCAGCGAATATGTTTCTGTTTCCCCTCTGAAAGACCTATACTTTTGGTTCAGTGAAATGGAATTGATTGAGTAAAATGGTAACTGAAAATTATTTTCCCCTTACTCAGGTGATCTAAAAATGCAATTACAAAGATAAATGACTGATCCACGTACGTAACGGGAAAAGAGAGAGAGAGAGAGAGAGAGAGAGAGAGAGAGAGAGAGAGAGAGAGAGAGTAGCGAGAGAGAGAGAGAGAGAGAAGAGAGATGAGAGAGAGAGAGAAGAGAGACCAGAGAGCAGCCCAAGATAGACAGCCACAGGGACAAGACAGCCAAACAAATCATTTCAGGAGAGGCAGGAAAGACTCAAAACCTCGTCCACTTCCCCCAGCAACCCCGGGCCTACTTACTGGTCGGCGAGGGGTTGATCTGGAACTGCCTCTGGATGAACTCGGTGTAGCTGAAGCGGTACTTCCCGAGCTCGTCGTTGAACTGCTTGAGGCCGGCGCGGATCTTGCCCTGGTACTTCCTCAGCCGGAGCCTCGTGATGGGCATGATGAAGCCCACGTTGAGCGAGTCCTTGGCCATGGACCGGTAGGACACGTCGTAGTCCGTGTCCATGTTGCGGCCGCGGAAGTTGGAGATGGCGTTGCCGTTGGTGCCGTCGCCGTCGTCGGAGTCGGCCAGGCACGCCGGGGGGAAGCGCGACGCCCCCAGCACCAGCGCCACGGCCAGCAGGGGCAGCACGCCCACCTGCCGCCCGCCGGCCTTCTGTCTCCTCTGGCCCCCTCGCCGCCCTCCGCCGCTCCGCCACCACCAGCACCAGCCGCCCTCGCCCATCGTGGAGGCTCGCACCGCCCGCGTCGCCCTCACGATCACCACCAACCGTACGGGCGCGCTGCTCTACCGCCAACCTGGGGGGGACACGGAGGGGGTCAGTTCGGCTGTATTTCCACGGGGGGGGGGGGGAATCAGGTAGGAGGGGGGTCAGTCTCGGCTTTACTTCCACTGGGGGGGGGGGGAAGAGAGAGAGGGGGTCAGGTTGAAGGAGGGGGAGACGGAGGAGGGGGGGGGGGAGGGGAAACAAGGAGAGAAATGGGGGAAAGGTCAAAAGGAAAGGACTAAAAGGGAGAAAGGGTAACTGAAGATAAAAGGATCTGTAAAGAGATTAACTATATAAATATGAGTTCATAAAAGCTAAGCTGCTACCGCTCTCAAACCTACCTGAGGGGAAAAGAAAAAAAAAAAAAACAGGATTAACTCTTAATTCCTTATTAGTAAAAAAAAAAAAAAAAAAAAAAAAAAAAACAGAATTAACTCTTAATTCTTCATTAGCAAGAAAAGAATGCTGCGGGTCGGGGGGGGGATACGGATGAGAACTTTGTATAAATATTATCTGTATAAATTTAGAATAAATACGAAGTTAATGACGATCTTCTGTCAAACCTAAGGGGAAAAAAAGAAATATCAGAGCCAAGATTTTTTTTCTGTTTATTAGGTCATTGCTGTAAGATAAATAATAAGGCTGATAATGATAATAACAGACTAGGACGGATGCAGATAAAGATTAACTCAAAAAATAAATCTAGCTATCTATATTAAATATATAATATATAATATACATATACAAATAAATATACAAATAACATATATACATATGAACATGACATACACATACATACATACATACACACACACACACACACACACACACACACACACACACACACACACACACACACACACACACACACACACACATACATATATATATATACATATACATATATATATATATATATATATATATATATATATATATATATATAATATACAAAAATAAAAATACACACACACACAATATATATATAATATATATATATATATATATATATATATATATATATATATATATATATATATAAAAATATATATAATATATATATATATATATATATTATATATATATATATATATATATATATATATATATATATATATATATATATATATATGATATCATACATGTCCTCGCTCTGACATTCCGTTCCCCCTTTTTTCCCCCAAACTCTGATTCCTAATACAAACTTCTATCATTCTGACCTTGTTTCCCCTCGTTTTCCGCTCTGCGAATTGCTTCCTTTGTTTGCAAAAGAAGTGGGCTCGACTAACGATGATTTTCCCCTTTCATCTTGTTAGGCAAATTTGGTCGTTAAGGGTCGTTTTCGTGCGTTTTCTTTCTCTCTTTCTCTTCGCTTTGTCTTTTTTTTTTTTTTTTAGTTTTCTCTTTATCTCATCATTTCTTTTTCCCTCTTTCTATTTTTTCTCTCTCTTCCTCCTCTCTCTTTCTCTCTTTCACTCTTTCATTCATTCATTCTTTCTTTCTTTCTTTCTTTCTTTCTCTCTCTCTCTCCCTCACCCCCTCTCTCTCCCTCTCACCCCTCCCTTTCTCACCCCTACCTCTCTTTCTCCCTTTCTCACCCCTCCCTCTCTTTCTCCTTCTTTCTCTCCTACTTCCCTTTCCTAGACCACACTCGACTGGGTTTGTACAGCTCGCTCTCACGTCTTTCAAACAATTTGCATGTGTTCTGAACCGGTCCTTTTATGCAGCTTCTTACCCAAACACGTCTGGATACTGTACGTACGTCAGGGGAGGTTTTAAGGAAGTCAGGGGGAGGTTTTAAGGATATCGGGGGGGGGGGGGGGTTTAAGGATGTCATCGCGGGAGGGAGTAAGGACATCAGGGGGATGGTTAGAGGGACGCTTTAAAGAGGTCAGGTGGGTGGGAGGGGGTGTTTTACGGACGTCAGGGGAAAGGTTTTAAGGACGACAGGGGGAGGTTTAAGGAGTCAGGGGGATGGGAGCTTTTACGGAAGTCAGGGGGACGGCAGAGAGAGGGGGGGGAGTTTAAGGAAGTCAGGGGAAGGTTTCACGGACGTCATGGGGTGCCTTGACGTACTTCAGGGGGAGGGGAGCTTTTATGGACGTCAGCGGGGGGGGGGGTGTTAAGGACGCTAGGGGGAGGTTTTACGCAAGGTCTAAGACTTTCGTTTTACGGACATCAGGATGGGTTGAACTTTAACGGACGTCGGGAGCAGGGGGGGGGGTACTCGGGGGGGGGGGCTTTTTCGTACGTCAGGGGAGTGACCTTTTTTCGTACGTCAGGGGGGGGGGGGGGTCGTACGTCAGGGGGGACCTTTTTCGTACGTCAGGGGGGTCAGGCGGAGTTTTTGCGTACATGAGCGTGGGCTTAATAGATTGCCAAAGGGAGCCTCCTTGAACTCACTTTCATATACAGACAATGACGTCAGCAGATTCACATTTTTCCTCAAGTGTTGCTGTGTTAAGTAAAGGCATAAATAGACAGGCATAAATGGACAAATAGAGGGAGAGAGAGAGAGATAGAAAAAGAAAAGAGATATGGAATGATCGAAAGATAGATTAGAGAGAGAGAGAGAGAGAGAGAGAGAGAGAGAGAGAGAGAGAGAGAGAGAGAGAGAGAGAGAGAGAGAGAGAGAGAGAGAGAGAGAGAGAGCCAGAGAGAGTCAGAGAGAGAGAGAGAGAGAGAGAGAGAGAGAGAGAGAGAGAGAAGCTAGTGAGAGCTAGTGAGAGCTAGTGAGAGAGAGAGAGAGCCAGTGAGAGAGAGAGAGTGAGAGAGAGAGAGAGAGAGAGAGAGAGAGAGAGAGAGAGAGAGAGAGAGAGAGAGAGAGAGAGAGAGAGAGAGAGAGAGAGAGAGAGAGAGAGATGATCGAACGGCAGATAGAGTAGAGATAAAGATAGACAAATAGATAGAGAGAGAGAGAGAAAGACAGAGACACAGACAGAGTGACAAACAGGGACAGAGACATAGACAGATAAAGAGAAAGATTAACGACCAGATAAATAGACTGATTGATAGATCTGTGTCGCATAACTGAATTCTCGAAACGCCTTTTAACTAACTGCTTTCGCTTCATCTCGACACAAAATGAGAAATGAGGTACATATTTTACTAGAACTTCGGAAAAGGGTGAGAAGATATAATGCCGGAAGAACCTCCTTAGATTTGGCGTTAGCGGATCGCGAATTTAAGTCCTTGTGAAATGCGGCAGTGAATTCTCTTTTTTCTTTGGCGTTCATTTTATACTACGGCTTTTTTATCTTTATTAGTTTTTCTTTCTTTCTTTCTTTCTTTTAGACGGATAGACATATATTTAGTTTTGAGTACCAACAATGAAACCGTTCTTATTAATGATAAAGTTTATATTAAGTTGATAATCATGATGATGATGATAATGATAATAAAATGATGATCATGATGGAAGGTGATGATGATAATGAGGAGGAGGAGAAGGACGATGACGATAATGACGACGAGATGAAGATGAGGATGATGATGATGATGATGATGATGATATGGAGGATGAGAGGAGAAAAAAACGGCAACCACAGTAATAACAACAAAAAAGATAACACTAAAAAATATAACAAAAGCCACTAACGACAATTAATAACAATAATAATCATAACATAAACAATAAGAATTAGGATGATGATAACATTAACAATAATCCGTTCTATATGGCAGTGCCGCAGAAGAGCTCCCCTTGTGATTAACGCTTAATTGCTGCAAAATGCGTCTGATGCATGCAACGGCTTAGGTGTCAAGCAACGAATTTTCAACAAAATCTATAACGTCATAAAGATCATTCCCTTTAATTAATGCTTTATCCTTTCCCTCGTTATCACTTTTCAATGCATGTTTATATATATATATATATATATATATATATATATATATATATATATATATATATATATATGGGGATTGTTGAAAAACTAGAAAAAAGTGAGTGTGTGTGTGTGTGTGTGTGTGTGTGTGTGTTGTGTGTGTGTGTGTGTGTGTGTGTGTGCTGTGTGTGTGTGTGCTGTGTGGTGTGTGTGAGTGTGAGTGTGTGTGTGTGTGCAAATTTAATAACAACCTTAAAAGTCATGGCAATAACGCAAACATTGATAAACAATTAATATCAACGATAACATAATATCCATGATACTGAATGAATAAAAATGAATAATGAATAAAAAAAAAAGAGGAAAAAGAAAGAAAGAAAAAAAGAAGAATCACGACAAAGGAACGCCACTGCCTCCATCGCAGAAGGAAGAGGAGGAGGAAGAAAGAAAAATAAACAGAGAAGAAAAACAGCGCCACATAAGGCTTGGCGACTGAAGGTACATCCGGGAACCTGGGAGATAAACACAAGGGTCGAGGAAATTGAGCTCTTAAATAGAGGAGCCGGGATGAGGAGGGGAGGGAGGGAGGGAGGGAGGGAGAGTGGCGGGGGTAGAGTGGAGAGTAGGGGGGGGGGGAGGGAGTGGGAAGGGAGGGGAAGAGTGGCGGGTAAGTGGGAGAGTAGGAGGGAGGGAGGGAGTGGGAAGGCAAGGAGAAGATTGGGGTAGAGGGGAGAGTAGGAGGAGGAGTGGGGAGAGAGAGGGAAGGGACAGGAAGGAGAGTGGCGGGTAGAGTGGAGAGTAGGGAGGGAGGGAGGGAGTGGCGGAAGTGGGGTAGAAGGGAGAGTAAGGAGGGAGAGAGTGGGAGATAGAGCAGGGGAAGGGAGAAGAGGGAGGGAGGGAGCGAGAGTGAGAGCAGGGGAGTGGGGAGAGTGGAGGAAGGAGGGAGGAGTGGCGAGAGGAAGGAGGTAGGAGGGAGGAAGGGAGTAAGAGTGGGTGGGAAAGGAGCTGGAGGGAGGGAGGAAGATTGGGAGTAGAGGGGAGAGTAGGAGGGATGAAGGAGGTAGGAGGAAGGGGAAGGACTAAGGATGGGAGGGAGGAGGTAGAAGGGAGAGAGGAGGAAATAGGTGGGAGGGAGGGAGGGAGTGGGGAGAGAGGAGGGAGGGACGAAGGAGGATGGGACGGAAGAGAGAGGGAGAGAGGTTGGGAAGGAGGAAAGGAAGGGAGGAGAGGGAGATGAGAGGTAGAGAGGAGAGAGCGGAAAGGAGAAGGGAGGGAAGAGTGGGTGGGAAGGAGATAGGAGGGAGGGCAAGGTGGTGGGAAGGAGATAGGAGGAGGGAGGGAAGGAGGCGAAGGAGTTTTGGAGGGAGAAGAATAATAGTGTGGTACGGAAGTAGGATGGGAGAGAGGAAGGGGAAGGATTAAAGATGGGAGGGAGGGAAGGAGGGACAGGGACAGACGAGGAGAGTAGGAGGGAAAGGAGGGAGGAGAAAGTAAGGAAGGGAGAGAGGGGGAAGAGGGAAAAAGAAGGAGATTTAAGGTATATTACGAAGGCAAAGAGTGAGAAAGAAGAGAAAGGGAATGGGAGAGGAAGGAGGAGGTTAAAGGAGAGAAAGAGGAAATGAGGACGCAAGAGGGAGGCAGAAGGAAGGGAGAAGCGTGCGGGGGGGGGGGAGAAGGGAAGGAGGGAGGGAACCTGGAAGAGCGAGGATATGAAGAGAAGGCACAAGAAGGGAGAAAAGGAAGAAATAACGAAGGGAGGGAGAAAGAGAAAACCGAAGAGATAGAAGCAGGAGTGGACAGAAGGGAATAAGGGATAAATGGGGAGGTAGAGGATTGAGAAACGGGAAAAAGGAAAGGAGAATAAATAGCGGAAGTGAGAAAGGGAGAGAAGGGATGATAAATCGGCAGAGAAAGAGAATGGCAGGGAGAGAAAGAGAATGAGAACAGAGAGAAAAGAACAGAAGAAAAAAAGGGAGTGAGAATGAGACAAAGAACAGAAGAAAAAAAAGAGACTGCGAGATAAAAACAAGAAAAAAATCGAAGAAAAAAGGAAAATACGATAGAATAAATAAAGCACAAAAATGGTGGGAAAAAAAAACAAGAAAAAGGCAATCGTACCCCATGCACCCCTGCCCTATCCGCTTTCAAAAAAAGTGAGAATAAAGTGTGTGTTCAGCATTTTCTTTCAAAACAAAAAAAAAAAAAAAAAAAAAAAAAAAAAAAAAAAAAAAAAAAAAAAAGTGCGTGTACAGCATCTTTTCATTTTCCTTTTCTTTTTTCTCTTTCCCTTCATTTTCGCGCACGTTGTGTATGTGCGTGTTGCTATAGTTATTTTATATGTATATTATATATGCGTGTGCGTGTCGCGTGTGTGTTGTGTGTGTGTTGTGTGTGTGTGTGTGTGATGTGTGTGTGTTGTTATGACGTGTGTGTATGTGCGTGTGTGTGTGATATATGTGCATCATTGTGTGTGTGTGTATGTGTGTGTGTGTGTGTGTGCTGTGTGCTGTGTGTGTGTGTGTGTGTGTGTGTGTGTGTGTGTGTGTGTGATGTGTGTGCGTGCGTGCGTGCGTGCGCGTTGCGTGTGCGTGCGTGCGTTGCGTGCGTTGCGTGCTGAGTGCGTTGTGTGAATGAGCGTTTGTGCGCGCGCGTGTGTGTGTGTATGTGCACCTGTGTCTATATCTATATCTATGTCTGTATACGCCTGCGTCTGCGTCTATGCGAGTGCATGCATACATATGTCTGTATATGTACCTGTATACGCGTATCTCTAAACACACATACATACACACGAAAACACCAATCAACTGATCAAAGAAGAAACAGCTTCCCTAATCCCCAGATCAATCCTAATAAAATGATTCGCGGTTCAGGATTAGCTAATCAAGGAGCTAATGTCACTTTACCCACAAGTACACCCTCACGCTCGCAATTACTTCGTTCTCCACTTCACTCTGTCTAATCTCTTTATCCTTGCTTGCTCCCCTTTTGTTATCATCTTATCCTTAAACACCATCTTTCGGTTTTCTTTCTTTCTTCGTTTTTTTTTTTTCTCTCTTTTTTCTTGTTTTAGTTTTTGTTCACTCATTATTTTTATTTTTTATTTTTTTGTTATCCACTTATTTGTCTCTTAATTTATTTCATTCTTGTCGTCCCTTTCCGCTTCCCTTTACGCCTAAACTTCCTTTTCTATCCCTTTTCTGTTTCCTTTATTGATTTTTTTTCCTCTATTCATAATCTTTCCGTCTTGCCCTTACCCTATGTCTCTTCACACTGCTTCTACCACTTAACACCCTCCCTATCTGTATATATATTTTCTTTAAATCTATCTCTATTTTTTTCCCTATTTTTTTCCACTCCATATTTTTCTGTTTTTGTTATCATTTTTTTTCTGTCTCCCATATTTGATGTCTTTCTTTCTCTATTCATATTTTTGCATTAAACCCCAACCTTTTCTGTTTATATATCTTTTATTCCTTATCTTTTCTTCATTTTCTTCAACTGTGTCCCTTTTTTTCGTTTTCTTTTTCTCTCTCTCCCTCTTACCCTTTGCAATCTTCAAACTCTTACTCTTTTTTCCTTCTTTCATTTCCCGTCTTTAGAGCTTAATTCATGCACCCTCCTTCCCTCTTTTTAACCCTTAATGCAATTCTTTCTAATTCTTCTCTCTTTGTCTCTTTTTCTAATTGGTGTCTTTGTCTCTTATTACATAATCCGTTCTTTCTTCTCTCCTTCGCCCTCTCTCTTAGTGTATAGCGTCTCACCCTTTCACCCTTTCTTCCCTCCCCCTTTGTTACTTTATTTCGTATGGTTTTTCTTTTTTTTTTTCGTACTCTAAGGTCCATTTTTGTAATCCGAGTATTCCCCGCACTCTTCGCCCATTTCTGACACTTTAAATCCTCTGACCGTTCTCACCCTTAGATTCTTAGATTCACCCTTATAACTCTCTTTTTTTAAACTCAGCCAACTCTTAGATCTCCTAGTCTGTCATCTTTATCTTCCCGTACTCTTCTCCCTTTTTAACACTCCTTTTTAGCCTCTGTCTGTCTGTCTGTATGGTCTTCTCTCTCTAACACTCTCTCACACACACTCTCTCTCTCTCTCTCTCTCCTCTCTCTCCTCTCTCTCCTCTCTCTCTCTCCTCTCTCACACACACACACACACACACACACAACACACCACACACACACACACACACACACACACACACACACACACCACACACTCTCACTCTAGCTCTCCCTCTCACTTTCTCACTCCCTACCTCATTCTCACGCCCACTCCCACTCTCTCCCCCTCCCTCCCTCTCTCACCCTAAGATTATCACTCCCCCTCCCCCTTCTAACACTCCATCCCACGCCCCTCCCCCCTCTCCCTAGCCCCGTGCCCCGCCCACTGAGAGAAGGATCAGATTTAAATCCCCCATTAATTGGCTATCGTCACGAACTGGCTAATGACCCAAATCAAGAGAAAACATCAATTTGATTAGTGTGATCCTTTATCAGCCGTCGGAGGGGGAGGGGGGAGGAGGAAGGAGGGGATAAGGGAGAAGGAGTAAGTTTTTTCTTTTCTTTTCTTTCCTTCCTTCTTGCTTTCTTTCTTTCTTTTCTTTTTTTTTTTTTTTTTTTTTTTTGGGGGGGGGATTTTTTTTATTGTTTTTTTTTTCCTGTCGTTTATTGGTCCTTTAGCTGCAGTTGCTTTCCCTCCTTCATATATAGACTGATAGATAGATAGATAGTCAGACTGATAGATTGATATATAACATAGATATCACATATCATATCATCCCCGTGTGCTGTTGTGTGTGGTGTGTGTGTGTGTGGTGTGTAGCATTATGAATGTGTCGTGGTCGTGTGATTCAGGTCATCGACAAGCCTAATATAAACGACACATCAAAGATAAGATCCTATCAGAATACAAATGAATGACTATATAGTGTGTGTGTTCTATAGATACTACTCCGGTCGTGTGTGTGGCTGTGTGTGTGTGCTGTGTGGTGTAATTAAACTAACAATGACAAAACACATATCACCACTCGATGCAGATATACAGTGTGCGTGTGTGTGTATGCGTGTGTGCGTGGGGTCGTGCTATATTCATTCTTGTGTGTGTAGTGTTGTGTGCGTGTGTGTGCGTGTGTAGTGTGCCGTGTGCGTCCGAATGATTTGTGCCGCTGCATGCTTGTTCGTGTGTGCGTAGTATGCGTCTCGTGGGTGTTATTACGTGTTTCTCAGTGCGGTATGCGTGTATTCTATGCGTGCGAATCAATTAATTAATTCAAATTATTCCACATTCACTGATTTACTAATTCATTTCGTTTATTTACAAGCATCTCGTGTAAATGACAATGCAGACCAAAGCCTCCTTATCATCCTTCTTCACCATCATCTCAAGATTTGTCAAGATTCGCTTCAGGAGAAAAGAAATATGCGAAAAAGGAAAGAAAAAGCGAGCAGATTGCGCTTATGTGGCGGAAGACAATTGTTGCTAAGATGATCGTATGTTGATTATGTGGCACAATTCCGGGCTTTGGGTATCATTATGAGGGACATGACGTGCATATGAGCCTTCCTCTCTTGTTGTTTTCTCTCTCTCGGTCTCCGCTAAGCATTTTTTCTGTCGGTCCTTTTATAGATATATATATATATATATATATATATATATATATATAATATATATATATATATATTATATATATATGTACATTGTGTATTGTGTGTATTGTGGTGTGTGTGTGTGTTGTATGTGTGTCTATGTATGTGTGTTGTATGTGTAGTGTGTGGTGTGTGGCTGTGTGTTGTGTGTGTGTGCGTGTGCGTGCGTGCGTGTGCGTGTTGTGCGTGTGCGTGTGCGTGCGTGCTGCGTCGTGTGCGTGTGTCGATCTCTCACTTTCACTCTCTCTCTCACTCCCTTTCCCTCCTCTCTCCACCAATATGTCTTTTCAAACTTTATTCTTATTCTCATGACCCACGTGCACCTGGTCCCTGCAACCTTCGCCCCACTCCTCCCCTCCTCCAAACTCCTCCTTACCCCCTCCCTCCCTCCCCTCTCCTTCCGCCCCCGCCTCCTCCTCCCTCCCTCCTCTCTCCCCTCCGCCCTCCTCCCTCCCTCCCTCGCCCTCCCTCCCTCGCCTCCCCCTCCTCCGCCCCTCCCGCCTTCCCGCCGTCGCCCTTCCGTCCTCCCTCCTTCCCATCCCCCCCTTCCCCCCTCCAATGCCAATGCTCCCCTCCCTCCCCGCCACTCCTCCCCATCCTCCCTCCCTCTCCCTCTCTAATCCCCGCCAACCATCCTTCCTCCCTCTCCCTATCCCCTCCTCCTTTTTCCTCCCCCCTCCCTCCCTACCTAACTACCCATCTTTCCCCTCCCTCCCCATCCCTCCACCCAGCCACATCCCCTCCCTCCCTCCCCCAATACCTCCCTTCCTTCCCCCTCCTTCTCCCCATCCCTCCCTTCCTTCCCCCTCCTTCTCCCTCCTCCCTCCCTACCATCCCTCCTCCCTCCCCACAATCCTTACCCTCCCTCCCACCATCCCCTCAAACGCCCTCTTCCCCCCGAGCGCGTCCCCTAATTAACCCTTTTCTCCCCTCCCCCCCCCTCCCCACCACCTTCCCTAGACGCCTGACCGCCAGCGGCTCTCACGGCTCTCACGGCTCTCCCCAATCGATCAGCAGCCTCCAGCCGGCGAGGGTCATGCGGGCCTCAACGCTGCAGCTTCGTCGGGAGGGCGCTGGAAGGGGAGGGGGAGGGGAGGGAGGAGGGAGGAGGGGGGGGATGGTGGGAGAGGGAGGGGGGAGGGAGATGGAAGGAGGGGGAGGGGTAGGAGGAGAGGGAGGCTGGTGGGAGGGAGGAGAGGGCTTGGGGAGGAGGGGAGGCAGGTGGGAGGAGGGGAGGAGGGGTAGGGGTAGGGCTGGTGGGGAGGAGGGGAAGGGAGTGTGTGTGTGGGGGGGTGATGCTGGCGTAATTGTAGGGGGAGGAAGGGGTTGGGAGTGGGGATGGGTGGGTGGGGAAAGAGGGGGAAGGTGGGGGGAGGAAGGGTAGGTGTGGGGTTCAGGGAGAATGGGTGGGTGTAAGCGGGCGGGGAGAGAGGACAGGAGGCAGGCGTAGAGAGAGAGAGAGAGAGAGAGAGAGAGAGAGAGAGAGAGAGAGAAGAGAGAAGAGAGAGAGAAGAGAGAGAGAGAGAGAGAGAGAGAGAGAGAGAGGAGAGAGAGGGGGGGGGTTAGGTCAGGCATAGAGAGAGAAAGAGAATAGGAGGTCAGGCACAGAGAGAGAGGGAGAGGACAAGATACCAGGCGTAGAGAGAGAGGGAGAGGATAGTAGGCCAAGCACAGAAAGGAAGAGAATAGGAGGGCAGGCATAGAGACAAAAATAGGACAGGAGGCCAGGCATACAGAGAGGAGGAAAATAGGAAGTCAGGCATAGAGAGGAAGAGAATAGGAGGTCAGACGTTAAAGACGTAAAAGCAGTAGAGAGAGAGACAGGATAGGAGGCCAGACATACAGAGAGGGAGAGAATAGAAAGCCAGACATACAGAGAGGGAGGGAATAGAAAGCCAGACATAGAGGGAGACAAGGAGAGGATAGAAAACCAGGCACAGAGAGGGATGGAGAGAGGGGTGAAGTGTGGAAAGGGGTTGGGGGAGGGGGAGGGGGGAAGGGGGAGGGAGAGGGGGAGAGAGAGACGGACAAATGCTTCAACTTTCAGCTTTAATTCTCTCCCCAGTGCTGTCAATCATTCAGAGAGCAGGATTTAGGCGATCGGATGCCATCTTTCAGACAAAAGAGATTACCCGGATGTTTACAAACGTCTGCGCCTCCGTGCATGTGCATCACTAACACGCGTAAATCATCCTTAATTATCACTGCAATCCAAAAAAAAATCAGTTTATTACAATACCCATAAAAATAAATGAAGAAAAAAAACATATCTGCAATCTATAAATGCAAGAATTCTAATTGCTTCCAATCCTTTATTTTTCATTTTTTTACGATCGGAATAGCGATCTTAAGTGCATTCCGAATGTCAACGAAATAATTGAACTCTCCTTAACATAGGTTTGCATAGCAGTTATTAGCTTCTTATGTTAAAGCTTTTGGTCTTTGACAGCAAAGGGTTATAGACATTTATGGATGTGAACGACAGGATCTGGAAATTACCGTACATACACGCCACATGGATAAATATGATGGGTAGTTAGGTAGTAGATAAATAGATAGCAATAGATAGTAGGTAGGTAGATGGAGAGATCGAAAGACAGCTAGACAGCTGAATAGACAGATAGAGAAAGAGATTTTTGGATAGACAGTTATATGTTGGATTAATGAGACAGCGAGATATGTGTGTGTGTGTCGTGTGAGTGTGTGTGTGTGTGTGTGTGTGTGTGTGTGTGTGGTGTGTGTGTGGTGTGTGTGTGGTGTGTGTGTGCGTGTGGGTGTGTTGTGTATGTGTATGATGTTGTGTGTGTATGTGTGTGTGCATGTGTGTGTGTGTGTGTGTGTGTGTGTGTGTGTGTGGCGTGTGTGTGTGTTGTGTGTGTGTGTGTGTGTTGTGCTGTGTGTGTGAAACCTGTGTTGTGTGTGTGTGTGTGTGTGTGTGTGTGTGTGTGTGGTGTGTGTGTGTGTGTGTGTGTGTGTGCCGTGTGTGTTCTGAAGTGTGAGCGTGTGTGTGCGCATGTGCGCGTGTGCGTGAGTATGCGTATGCGTATGCGTGCGTATGCGTGAAGTGTACGTGTGCGTATGCGTGTGCGTAAGCTGACCAAAAATCATAATATATTGCACCACATCGTCCGCCAGAAGATCGCGATAACCATGCAAGATTTATGATCGTGCATGATACGTTAAAACTTTACGAGAAATATTTCCCCGTGTTCATGCCGCCAGAAATGAGCTAATATGTGTTTCATTAAAAAATATCCTTTTTTTATATGATTATATACGTTTTTCGTGTTCTTTTCGTGTTATTCTATTTGTTTCTTCACTTTTCTTCTTCCTCTTTTGTTCTTGTTGTTATTATATTTGTTTTATTGTTATCATTACCATCATCATAATTATCAGCATCATCATCACTCTCATAATCATCAGCATTGGCTTATCACCATCTCTATTACCGTTTATTATTGGTCACCAATATTATCCTCATAATGATCACTAGTTTATAATTTTTTGTCATCAATTTCATTTTTATCTTAATTATCACCATCATTATCGTCATTACTATCATTTCTCCTCTTGCCAATA
>NW_020870385.1:194240-196740 GCF_003789085.1 Penaeus vannamei | reverse complement strand
GTGGCAAGATCACTTCGATCTGAGAACGTTTGTTGAGAACGTTTGGCAAGGCTGTCAGAATCGTTATATAGTGAAGATTTTTGTAAATGTTTTCGGTGCACTGTGGCGGATTCGTGACGTTTTTATGACGTCCATGTTGGTAATTTGCAGATTAAATGCATGTGTTATTCTCCCTGTGTATAACACACAATAGGAATGTTGCATATTTCATATCTTTATTTTCTTATTTTGGTTTTACAGGAGATAGATATCAATCAATTAACCTAATTTTCCAGGCTTACACACAGACCGCAATTGTTCCTCCAATGCATTATCAGTCCTTTCAATCAAATAAATAAAATTGCAATAATACTGGCATTCAACCACAACACGAGAAATACTGCCAATCAGTGCAATCGGTCAACACGACTCGGAATTTGCAACAACACTAGCGCTCGGATATCCTTGCATCAGCTGTCTCTTGCATCTCTTTTGGCAATCTGTAAAATCTCTTCACACGGATTCTTGCTCTTGTTTGGATGCTAAGAGCCATCTCTTGCCATCGCCTTCTTCTTTGATGGAGGAGCCGGCAGTTCGTCTACATTTCGCTTGCAAGAATTGTGGCCATTAACGCTACAACGAATAAGCGTGAGAGAGCGAGAGAGAATGCCAGTGTGCGTATGCTTAAATCTACATATAAGTGTGTGTGTGTGTTCTCAACGTAAATACGTCAAAGAGCACATTTATTTATGTATATCCTGCATCCACATTTCCACTGTATCCGTTTCAAGAAAAATGAACAAAGATTCTTCAGTACTTTCTTTTCCTCTCCCCCCTCTCTCTCTCTCTCTCTCATCTATCTATCTATCTATCTATCTATCTATCTATCTCTCTTTCTCTCGCCCCCTCTTCCCTCTCCTCCCTCCTCCCTTCTGCCCCCCCCTCTCTCTCTCCTTCTCACCCTCCTCCCTTCCCCCCTCTCTCCTTCTTCCCTCTCTTTCTCTCTCTCTCTTCTCCCCCTCCCCCTCTCCCCTCTCTCCTTCCCCTTTCTCCTTCCCCCCTTCTCCCCCTCTCCCCTCGCTCCCCCTCCTTCCTCTCCCCCTCGCTCCCTCCCTTCCCTCTCTCCCCCTCTTGAAACTCCCACACCAGAAAACGCAAATGCAATTTCACTTTCCCCAAATTCCAAACTTGTTAATAGCAACACAAAAATCAAGATTATGCAAGCCTGTTTGCTCTCCCGTCTCGGCGCACGTTTAAGCATGTGTTATGCAAGCTTGTGTGAGTCCGTGAATGATTTAGTATGTGTATTGTGTTGGCTTTTGTGTGCTCGGGAAGAACACACGTGTGCCAACAGTAGTAGAGTTGGGTGTGTTTCCTGTTCATTGGCTCTGTCATTCTCTCTTTTGTCTTTGTCTATCTCCTTTTTCTCTCTCTCCTCCTCATTGGTTCTGTCATTCTCTCTTTTGTCTTTGTCTATCTCCTTTTCTCTCTTCTCCTCCTCATTGGCTCTGTCATTCTCTCTTTTGTCTTTGTCTCCTTTTCTCCTCTTCTCCTCTCGTTATTCTCTCTTTTGTCTTCTATCTCCTTTTCTCTCTCTTATTCTTTTCTATCTAGCTAGCTATGTAACTATTTGTCTATCTTTCTATAAATCTGTAACTGTCTATCTTTTGTCTTTATCTCTCTTTCTCTATCCTCACTCTGTTTCTATCTATCTATGTATCTAATTATTTGTTAATCTATGTATCTACCTATCTATCTATCTATCAATCTATATATCTATAAATATATAACTGTCTATCTTTTGTCTTTATTTCTCTTTCTCTATCCTCACTCTGTTTCTCTGTTTCTAACTATCTATCTGTCTAATTGTTTGTTGATCTATGTACACATTTATCTGTTTATCTGTCAATCTATCTATCTCTCTATAAACATATAACTGCCTGTCTATCTATCTATCTATATAATTGTCCTTGAGAGAGAGAGAGAGAGAGAGAGAGAGAGAGAGAGAGAGAGAGAGAGAGAGAGAGAGAGAGAGAGAGAGAGAGAGAGAGAGAGAGAGGAGGAGAGAGAGAGAGAGAGATTCCACACGTCACACAGCAACTATCAGGAATAATAATAACAAAACGCAAATATGCTAGACGCTAGACTGCTCATTATAATGTCTAAAACCATTTCCAAACAACTAGCAACTTCCACTTTAAGATGAACGATGAAAAGATAAATGAATAGAAGATAAATTAATTAAAGATTTTATTTTATTTATTTATTTTTATTTTTCTAGCAAGAAGGATTATGCCTTTTCATAATCCTCTGTTCAGTGACAACTATCTATGACAGAACGATGTCTTCTTGCGCGTGTCTTGTGCGTATGTCAGTTTGTGTGTATGTCTTCTTGTGCGTATATCTTCTTGTGTGTGTCTTCTTGTGTGTATGTCAGCTTGTATGTATGTCAGTCTGTGTGTATGTCAGGTCATGTACATGTCAGGTACGTCATTCAGGTTCTTGCTACGACTTACGACCG
>NW_020870385.1:186740-189240 GCF_003789085.1 Penaeus vannamei | reverse complement strand
TGATAAATTAATCTACCGACAAAAAGCTCTATTAAAAATGACAGAGCTTTCTGAATGATGATAAGTAAGAAGCAAACGGAGAAATCTTTTATTTTTCTTTCTTTCTTTCTTTCTTTTTTGCAGCATATCCTTTGGAGATGTATTATCTATTTATTTATCTGTTTACTTAATCATTTGTGTGTATCTTATCCTTTGTATCTTTTGTGTTCACGGTTTCTTTAATTCTGTACATCAAGTTATTTTTTTGTTTACTCAGAGATGAATAAACATTTTTGACCTTCAGTGGCTGGGTAATTAAATAACTTCTTTTCAGTGATTGTTTCATCCATACAACCACTTCGTTAGACTGTTTGTTGAGTAAATATATTCAATTAAACTGTTAAACTAACTTGCAAATGTGAAGCTTTTCTGATTACATTCAGATCATTTATTTAGTATAACTCATTTCTTTCTTAAGCCCGATCTCTCTCTCTCTCTCTGTCTATCTATCTATCTATCTATCTATCTCTCTCTATCTCTATCTATCTCTTATCTCTCTCTCTCTCTTTCTCTCTTCTTCTTCTCTCTCTCTCTCTCTCTCTTCTCTCTCTCTCTCTCTCTCTCTCTATCTCTCTCTCTCTGTCTCTCTCTCCCCCTCTCTCTCTCTCTTCCTCTCTCTCTTTCTCTCCTCTCTCTCTCTCTCTCTTCTCTCTCTCTCTCTCTCTCTCTCTCTCTCTCTCTCTCTCTCTCTCTCTCTCTCTCTCTCTCTCTCTCTCTCTTCTCTCTCTCTCTCTCTCTCTCTCTCTCTCTCTCTCTCTCTCTCTCTCTCTCTCTCTCTCTCTCTCTCTTCTCTCTCTCTCTCTCTCTCTCTCTTTCTTTCTCTCGTTCTGTGATTTATTCTTTAAATTTCTCCCTTTTCTTTCTACTGTTTCTCTCCCTCATGATATTTTTTTTCTTATTCTGTCCCCCATCTTCTCCTCTCTTGTCTCCTCAATTCCCTCCTTTAACACAGAGTTCTCCCCTCATTTGCCCTCCACTTTTCCTTCAAGCGTCTCCTTTCCTTGGCGTAAAATCTCGATTGCAGTTCCCTCTAAGTTCCCATTACTCTTTACAACCTCATCTCTTTCCCTCACCCTCCTTTCTCTCGTCTTCTTTCTCCTATTTTCTCTCTTTCCTTTCCCTATTTTCTGTACTTTTCTCTCCTCCTTTTTCTCTCTCTTTCTTTCTCTTTTTTCGCTACCTTCTTTCTCTATCCTCCTTTCTTTCTCCTTCTCTCTCCTCTTTCTTCTCTTTCTCTCCCCTCTTTGTCATTCCTTCTTTCTCTCCCTTTCTCTCTCCTCTATCTTATTCCTCCTTTATCTATTCCTCTTCGTTCTTTCTCAGTCCTCCTCTCTCTCTCTTTCTCTTCCTTTCCTTTCCATTTTTCCTCGCCTTCCCTCCACATTTCCCTCTTTTTCCTCATCCTTTTCCCCTCTTCTCCTCCCTCCTTCCTTACATTTCCTCCCCTTCCTTTCCCTTCTCTCCACATCTCCTTTCCTTTCCTCATCCCATTCCTTCTCCTTCCTTGTCCTGCCTCCTTTCCCTTCTATTCTTTTCCCTTCTCTCCCCATCCTTCCTCTGTATTTCCTACACCCTCTCTCCTCCTCCTTTCTCTCTGTCCCTCTCCTTTTTTCTATCTTTCCCTCTCCAGCCCTACCTCCCATTCGCTACTCACCACTTCTCCTCTCCTCTCCTTCTTCCCTCTTTCCTCTCCTTCCTTTTTTTCCCCTTTCCCATTTCCTTCCTTCCCTTCCGCTTCCCCACCACTCCCTCCTCTCCCTCTCCCACTTTCCTCTTTCCCTTCCTTCCTTTCTCTTCCCCTATCCCTCCCCATCCTTCCCTTTCCGTTCTTTCACACTCCCTCCTTCTCCCTCTCCCACTTTCCTCTTTCCCTCCCCTTCCTTTCCCTTCCGTTCCCCATCCTTCCCTTCCGTTCCCCCACACTCCCTTCCGTCTCCTTCCTCCCACCTCTTCCCCTTCCCTTCTTTCCTCCCCTTTCCCTTCCCTTCCGCCTCCAACTTCCCTTCCGTTCCCCCACACTCCCTCCGTCTCCCTCTCCCCCCCCCTCCTTCCCCTGACGGTCACCACAACATCCCTTTGGGCAAGACCTTCAGTAAAGTAAATTGGTTGGATAGAATTTAGTTAACGCAAGAGGCCGGCTGCTTGTCTCATCGTGTGGGATTAAAGGGGAGGAAAAAAAGGAATGGGAGAGTTTAGAGGAAGAGAAGAGAGAGAGCGGAAGGAGGAGAGAGGAAGGAAGGAGAAGGGACGGGAGAGAGGAGGGAGTTGAGGGAGGGAAGGGAGGAGGGAGGGAGGGACTGGGAGAGAGATCGAGACGAAGAGAGAGGGAGAGAGAGAAAAGAGAGAGAGAGAGAGAGAGTGAGTTAAGGAGAGGAGAGAGGAGGGAGGAGAGAGGAGAGGGAGAGGAGAGTAGAGAGGGAGGAAGGAGGGAGAAGGGATGGAGAAGGAGGAGAGGAGAGAG
>NW_020870385.1:148885-153885 GCF_003789085.1 Penaeus vannamei | reverse complement strand
CTCTCTCTCTCTCTCTCTCTCTCTCTCTCGTCTTCTCTCCTCTCTCTCTCTCTCTCTCTCTCTCTCTCTCTCTCTCTCTCTCTCTCTCTCTCTCTCTCTCTCTCTCTCTCTCTCTCTCTCTCTCTCTCTCTCTCTCTCTCTCTCTCTCTCTCTCTCTCTCATCTCTCTTTCTCTCTATTATATAAGTATATATCATATATATTATATATATATATATATATATATATATATATATATATATAATAATATATATAGAGAGAGAGAAGATAGAGATAGAGATGAGATAGAAGATAGAGAGAGAGATAGAGAGATAGATAGAAAGATAGATATAGATATATAGATATACATATGTATGTATGTAAATTTACAGCGTCTCTCCTTCCCCCTCTCCCGTTTCCTCTTCCTCCTTCCCTCGCCCTCTCCTTTATCTGATCTTTTTTACAACTTCTCTCTCTTCCTCTTCTTCTCTTCCCTCTAAGCGGAGAAAAGCGGGACTCTGACAAGCAGCCTTTTGTCAGTGCGTTGTTTACGAGTCTCGTCGCGGGAATTTACGAGGCCTCGTCTCGCCATTCGCAGATCGGGGTGTGAGGCCTTCCCTCCTCTCCTCTCCTCTCACTCCCTCCCTCCTGTCCTCCTTCCTCCTGTCCCTCCCTCCTTCCTTCCTCCTCTCCTCCCTCCCTCCTTCCTGTCCTCCCTCCTCCTCTCCTTATTTCTACTTTCCTCCTCCTTCCTGTCCTCCCTCCCTCCTGTCCTCCCTACCTCGTGTCCTTCCTCCCTCCCACCTGTCCTTATTTCTACTTTCCCTTCCTACCTCCTGTTTACCTCCTGTCCTCCTCCTCCCTCCTGTCCTCACTTGACTTCCCTACCTCTATGTCCTCCCTCACTGCTCTTGTCTCACTATAGCTCCTTCCTTCTTCCCCCATGTTCCTTTCCTTCCTCCCTCCCTCCCTGTCCCTCACTTCTTCTTTCCTCCCTACCTCCCTCCTGTCCCTCACCTCCCACTTCTACTTTCCCCTCCTCTGTCCTCCCTCCTTTCCCTCCTCTCCTCCGTCTCTCCTGTCCTCCCTCTCATCCTTCCTTCCTCCTCCTTCCCTCCTGTCCTCCCTTTCCTCCTTCCCTCCCCCTGTCCCTCCTGTCCTCACTTCTACTTTCCCTATCCCTACTGTCCTCCCTCACTCCCTCCTGTTCTCACTTTTACTTCTCCCTCCCTTCCTTCTTCCTTCCCTCCTGTCCTCCCTCCTCTCCTTCCTTCCCTCTTGTCCTCCTTCCCTCCTGTCCTCCCTCCTTCCTTCCTCTCCTCCCTCCCTCCTGTCCTCCCTCTCCTGTCCTCTTTCCTCCCACCTGTCCTTATTTTACTTTCCCTCCCTCCCTCCTGTCCTCCATCCCTCCTTCCCTCCTCTCCTTCCTGTCCTTTCCCCTCCTTCCTTCTCCTTCTTCCTCCTCGTCCTCCCTCCCTCCTTCCTTCCCTCCTGTCCCTCCCTCCCTCCTGTCCTCCCTCCCTCCTTCTTTCCTCTCTCTGTCCTCACCTCTCCTTCCTCCTCCCCTCCTGCCCTCCCTCGCTCATATTAGTTATTACTTCCCTGCTT
Organism: Penaeus vannamei; assembly: GCF_003789085.1. Taxonomy (NCBI): domain Eukaryota; kingdom Metazoa; phylum Arthropoda; class Malacostraca; order Decapoda; family Penaeidae; genus Penaeus; species Penaeus vannamei. The sequence continues at coordinate 152,299 of NW_020870385.1, read as the reverse complement.
TTTTCTCTCTTTATCCATTTCCCTTTAAATAGTTTAAGTTTAAAAGAGGGAGAAGGAAAAGAAGGAAAAAGAAAAGAAAAGGAAAAAGAGGGAGAAGAGTGACGTGGAAGGAAACAAAAGGGAGGGGAAGAAAGAGAAAATGGACGAGGGGAGAAGGAAACACGCGAGAAGCGAAGAGAAAGGGAGACAAGGGGAAGGGGAAAGGAGAGAAGGGGAGAAGAGAGCTGGGAGATGAAGGGGGAAGGGAGAAGAGAGAACTGGGAGATGAAGGGGGAAGGGAGACAAGGAGGCTGGGAGATGAGGGGATGGGGAACAACAGGAAGCGAAGTGAAGACGAGGGGACGAGAGGACGGATGGACGGAGAAACGAGGGGAATAGAGAGACGAGGAGAGGAGAAGATGTGAGGACGGGAAGAAGGGGAAGCGAGGGGAATAGAGACATGAGGAGAAGAGGAGAGGAATAGAGAGACGGGAAACGAGAGGAATAGAGAGACGAGGGGAATAGAGAGACGAGGAGAGGAGAAGACGAGAGGACGGGAAGAAGGGGAATAGAGATGGGGAGAAGAGAAGACGAAGGGACGGAGGAACAAGAAGACGAGGGGACGGGGAGAGGGGAAACGAGAGGAATAGAGAGACAAGGCGAATGAAGAGACGAGGAGAGGAGAAAACGAGAGGACGGGAAGAAGGGGAAAAGAGAGATGGGGAGAAGAGGAGACGAAGAGACGGAGAGAAGAGAAGACGAGAGGACGAGAAGGGGAAACGAGGGGAATGGAGAGACGACGAGGGGACGGGTGCTGGAGGGGAAAGAGGTTCCGTTTTGCACCGATACTCCACGAGGCTTTTGTCGGAGGCGAGAGAATTTCCTCCGACAAATATTGCGTGGCCTCCGTTTTTTTTGTTTTTTTTTTTTACTTTTTTTACTTTTTAAACTTTTTTTTTTACCTTTTCCCTTTTTTTTACTTCTTAAAACATTTTTCTACTTATTTTTTTGTTCATTTTTTAATTTTTTACTTTTTTTTACTTATTTTTTGAGGGAACGCATCCTTGATTTTTACGACGAAGTTTTGTTTCCTTCTCAGTCGTCCGGGCCCACACTTTCTCTTTCGATCTATTCATCTATATCAGTCTATCTCTGTTTTTCTGTTTATCTATTAGTCTATCTATACCAATATGCATGTAAAAAAATAGATAGATATATAGATGGATATAGATATAGATATTGGTATGTGTTTATACATATACATACATACAGATATATATATATATATATATATATATATATATATATATATATATATATATATATATATATATATATATATATATATACACACACACACACACACACACACACACACACACACACATACATACATATATATATATATATATATATATATATATATATATATATATATATATATTATATATATATATATATATATACATTTTTAATACAAAGAGAGAAAAAAATCCCCCCCCCCCGCCCGTCGCTCGCCTGTCTGCGCCCCGCCCGCACCGCTCCCATATTGACCGCATGAACCCTATTCATCGCCATCAGCATCGGCGGCGGAGAGAGGGAGAGGGGGAGCAGAGGGCGAGATGAAGCGAGAGGGAGAAGACCGCTCCCTAAGCATCCCTCTTGCCTTTCGCTTCATTTATCTCCCTTGGCTGTCTGGGGGTGGGATGGGGGGAGGGGTGTTTGCGAGTGTTTTGGTGTTGTTTGGGGTGGTGGGGGTGGGTGGGGTGTGTGTTTGTTTGTTTGTGTTGTTGTTTGTGTGTTGTGTGTGTGTTTGTTTGTATGTGTATGGGTGTGTTGTGTGTGTGTTTTGTGTATCCTTGCGTGCGTGCGTGTGTGTGTGTTTTGTGTATCCTTGCGTGTGAATGTGTCCTCGTATGTGCGTATAAGCGTGCGAGACAAAAGAGCACGTAAGTCCCGCTGTATCAACATGCGTGCGTATCCACGTACACACGCGCGTCCACACCAACGTACGTACGAGCGCGCACACGCATTATTGAACCGAAACGCAACAACAGACCTTACCTTAAACCCCGCCCAGAAACCCCGATATTTGCGTACCAGACCAGCATCTGATCTAAGAAAATATTCCGACCGATATTCAATACTCCGAGACTTGAGGAACTGAGTCTCTGCCGAATCACTGATTGGCCAGTCGGCGACGGGCGTCTTCTGTGCTCGGGGCGTCAGGGGCAGAGGCGCGGGGGGGGGGGAGGTCCTTCGCTCCGGTGGGGTGGGTGGGGTGGGAGGGGGCGTGCAATGGGAGGGAGGGGAGGAGGGAGGAGGGGAGGGAGAGGGAGGGAGGGAGGGAGAGGGAGGGGGAGGGAGGGAGGGAGGGAGGGAGGGAGGGAAGGAGGAGGGAGGGAGGAGGGAAGGGAGGAGGAGGGAGGAGAGAGAGAGAGAGAGAGAGAGAGAGAGAGAGAGAGAGAGAGAGAGAGAGAGAGAGAGAGAGAGAGAGAGAGAGAGAGAGAGAGAGAGAGAGAGAAGAGAGAGAGAGAAGAGAGAAAAAAAGTGAGAGAGAGAGAGAGGAGAGAAGATAGACCGACAGAGAAAGAGAAAACTGGAGGAAATGAAAATAAAACAAATCAACCACGAAAAAAATAACCAGACAAGAAAGAAATAATAAAAAAAAAAAACTCAAAGAAACCCCATAAAGAGAAGAAAAAATCCCAGACAGCCATAGACAGTTAGAAAAAAAGACATCGCCAGACACACAGACACGGAGAGAAAAAAAGGGATAAAGAAAGAAAGAAGTGAGAGAGAAGGATAAGAGACTCTAATCCCGCAGAGAATCAACGGGATTACACCACCAAAGGATATATAGATTCAAGGACGATCATTCATCCAACGCACATCCGGTGACAGCGAGGGATAAGGACTCCGATTTGGGTGTCTTGGCCGGATGGATGTGTGGGAGATGCTTAAGTTGGATATGTCCTTCTCTCTATCTCTCTTTCTTCTTTTTTTCTTGGTTCTCTCTTCACTTTTTGTGTTTTGTTTTTTTTTTTTTCTTCGGTTACTGCTGTCGTTTCTTTGTTTTTTCTTCGTTTTCTTGACTGTTTTTGTTTTGTTTGATGTGCTTTTTTTCTTTCATGCGTTCTTTCCCTTCTTTCTTTAATTCTTCTGTCTTTAAGTTTAACTTCTCTCTCATTTGTTTTTCCTGTCTTTATTTTCTCATCATTTTTCTTCTCTTTTTTACTCACTCTCACCCTTTTTTTCTACTTCATTTTCTTTGATTTCCTTCTTCTTCTTACAAAATACGTGTCCAGATTAGATATGCGATAACCGACTCATATGATATTTTTCCCAATATCGAAAACGGGGTTTTATTGCCTTCATTGCCCTTGAAATTATACGAATAATCCCTGAAATATTTTCCTTCGTCGCTTGTCATAA
>NW_020870385.1:123885-133885 GCF_003789085.1 Penaeus vannamei | reverse complement strand
AGCACACACACGCTCACACAAGCACACACATGCTCACACAAGCACACACACGCTCACACAAGCACACACACGCTCACACATGTACACACACAAGTACACACATGCACACACAAGTGCACATGCACACACAAGTGCACATGCACACACAAGTGCACATGCACACACACATGTACACACAAGTGCACATGCACACACATGTACATGTACATGCACACACACACACACACACACACACACACACACACACACACACACACACACACACACACACACACCACACACACACATATACACACACACATGTACACACACACATGTACACGCACACACCAACACATGTACACACACACACACACACACACACACACACACACACACACACACACACAAAATACATGTACTCACACATATACATGTACACACACACGCATGTACACACACACACAGATGTACAGACACACACACACACATGTACACACATACACACACATGTACACACATACACATACATGCACACACACACAATACATGCACACACACAAATACATGTACTCACACACACACATGTACTCACACACACATGTACACACACACACACATGTACACACACATACACACATGTACTCACACACATACATGTACACACATACACATGTACACACATACACACACATGTACACACATATACATGTACACACATACACACATGTACACACATACACACACACATGTACACACACACACACACACACACACACATGTACACACACATACACACACATATACACACACACACACACACACACAATGTACACACACACACATGTACACACACACACATGTACACACACACACACACACACACACACACATACATGCATACACATGCACACACATGCACACACAAGCCCGCACATACATGCTCACACACACATGCACACCCACTTACTCACTAATACACTCACTAACACATAAAAACACACACATACACATAAAAACACCCATACATGGATACACCACAACGGTCAGAAAATTGATCATATTGTCCATCATATAATTATCTGCAAGTATAGGTGACCTATATGTATGCATTGACTTGTGAATACCTGTGGTTCCTTATCAGTAATATTTCGTGGTGATATGGCATTTTGCTGAAAGGAGAAATCTCTGGCGTGCTGACATCTAACACGTGTGTTTATTCATTTGTTTATTATCTGTTTATGCATTTATCTTTTAACTTTTTCCCCCCTTGTCAAATTCTTCAGGCTTGTGGTTAATATACAACCTCACTCTACATATTCACAGCAGCTCCAATATTCTGGTGATGTATGTGTCTTTAAATGCTGATCATGCACTCGTTAAGAAAGAGAAATAAAACACAAAAACTGTGAACAGTGTAATCAGAGACAGAATAGTCAAAGGAATTCGTGCCCTTCCAGGTAGCATGCAGCAGCTGTTGATACTTGTACCGTAGACGTTGGAAGCATGGTATTTATGTGGCGTACTTAATATTTTTAGTCTGTAGTTGAGTTTGTGCTTGGATTTTGTGTTTTGTTGTGATGTATACTGCAAGTTTTTGATTGCCATAATGCCTATATTGCATCAATTTAGGTCTTCGGATTTACTTTTATGCTACCTCTTTATCTATAGGTATGATTTTTACTTTCTCGAGATAAATTTGTGGAGAGGAAGCAGGCATTGCATTTTTATCATCTATTATTTATGTTATTATTATTGTTATTGTTATTATTATTATTTATTATTATTATTATTATTATTGTTATCTTAAGATTAAAATTAATTTGTTAGACCTCTGTTATCCTTTATTAGTTGATTTTAATGTTATCTCAGGAGGTGCACGCACATGCGCACACACACACACACACACACACACACACACACACACACACACACACAACACACACACCACACACACACACACACACACACTGCACACACACTCTGCACACAATTTTGTAAAATCATACATATTTATAGATAGGCACAAAGAAAAGGCTTACTAGAGCATAGAAGACAAAGAGAGAGCTCAACTACACCTTTGATTAGAGGGAAGAATGCGTATTTAAATAAAATCATGGGTGGTTGGAGGGGCATGTTGTATATGAATGGAAAAGGAAAGAGAAGAATGGAAAGAAATAGCTTAAAGGATATAAGGGGGGGGGGGAAAGCAATGATTTTTAAATACATGTATATATATATGACCAAAGAAAAGATCAATAGCGTTTATTTTGAAGTTTGCAGATTATTTGTTTCTGGATCATGTGTGTAGAGTGAAAATTCTTTCCTTATGGTTTCGTAATGGGGGAAAAAAAGAAAAGAAAACTAATGACCGTAGGTATGCGAATTTTATTCTTTTAATGCTGTCAGAGGTAGACCACTCAAAGGGTGTGAACGTTAAAATCCATCAGCATTTTAATAAAGCGGGAATGTCGAGCTGTTTGTGATGGAAGTTTACAAGTACAAGTGCTGTCGTCTAAATAAATAGCAGCTACTCGTTTACATTTTCTTGGTGGATAGGAGGTAGCAGTGGTGTACTGTTAGGCTTTGATATTCAAGAAAATAGTGCGTGATACCAAGTTTTGTTAAAGCACAAAAAGTGCCTGTTTTTTATGTTTTGATTTTGACCCTTGACAAAATTTTAGGTTGAGAAACAGGGTGGTTTTTTATACCTGATATTTAATAAGAGTTGGCCATGTTATGTGTTTTTTTTTTTCCTTTAGTAATAAATTTATTATGTGTTTGTATTCTTTTTTACATATTATAATTTTTTTTTATACAGACTGGTATTAATTCATGAGTCTAGGAAAGATAATTTTCTTTCATATTTTTATTTTGTTTCTTTGTTTATGATTATTAGCCTTTTTTGTGCTACTTTTTATCATTATTGTTATTATATTTGCATGTATTTGTGTCGCCCACATAGAAGATTTGAAAGTAGAAGAAATATACACAGTCTAGTCGTAAGTTTTGATGTATTGTTAATTTTGTGTTGTAACGATTGCAAGAAGGTAAGAAGCGGCTTTCTTTTTATATATAATTCTTTTGGATTGAATGCTTGATTATGCTTTTGTGTTGTGCTTTAGATTTTTGAGTTGTATGTAGCATTACCACTTTTTTGTGTTCTTTTTCTTTTTTTTTCTTTATTTATTATTTTTTGTTGTTGCTTTAAGATTAGCTTTATTTAATTTTTAGTTGTTTTATTTGTTTCTTTTTATTTACTTTTTTTTTTTTTTTCTTTTTTTTTTTCTTTTTTTTTTTTTTTTTTTTTTAATTTGTGGTTTATGTTTGCAGGTTGTGGTGTAGGCGTTTGGACTGTAGTAGGACTAAAGCCGCGTGTATGTTGTTGTGTAGTGTGTGGCTTACTGCATGATGGCTGCTACTGCTGCCTGGGAGGGAACTGGCCGCCCTCCCACGGATGAGCTCCAGACTCCCCCTGGTCGCTCAGCTCAGCCTCCCCAGGGAGCTTCTGCTGGCACCACTCCCACGTTGTTGCATGATTCTGCACAAAGCACTGCCAAGGATTCACCTGCTACCGGCAAAAAGGACGTTCGTTCCACTGTGAGAGTAACCGTGAATTTACCCGTCTCTACACCCACAGGCACCAAGCTGGCTGTGACCACAAGATCTGAGTCACCTGCGGGGGGTGAAGGTCTCAAGGTGGAGCCTAAGAATCTGGACCAAGAGAAAGAGATTGCCCTCAGTCAGCTGCAGGAGTTGGAGGAGGCCATTAAAGTGCGCAAGGTGTCCAAGGTAGACGGGCGAAAGATACGCTGGATTGAGTACCGTGCACGCAAGAAGCAGGAGGAGCAAGAGAAAGCGGCTGAAGCCAAAAAGAAGGGCCGCAGATCGAAAGGTGTTGAGAACAGTGAAAATGACTCGAGCATTGTAAATAACAACAACAACAACAAAAGTGAGAGCAACATGAAAGTCGAGGTAGTGTCTCCGCCACTGAGTGTGGTAGGGAGAAGCAATGTTTTGGAAAGCATGAAAACAGCAATTCTTACAGGGTACAGAAAATGTTGGTGAACCCATTGCTAATGGTAAAACTGACAATCAAACTGAAACCGCAGAAACAAATCAGAAAAGAAAATCTGGGCGGACTAGGAAATCTGTTAATACACAAAAAGGTTCAAGTCCAAAAGGAAACACCCCGAAGAACACAACACCAAAAGGCTCGACGCTAAAGGAGTCGAACGGTAAGGGTGTAAACCGTAGAAGTGCCACACCAAAAGGGGTAGCATCTAAAGGGGGACAAAAGGGAACGGTAAATACTCCAGACAGTTCAGCGACAAATAGTCCAGTTCTTGTTAATACACCAGCCGCAACTAGTCCACCAGCAACACCGATCACCCAGACCAACCACTGTCTGCCAGTCTCAAAAAACCTTTCTTCCCAGTAAGGTCTCTCACAAAAGGACTGCGGGAAGTTAGGAAAGTGGAGAATGGCGAAAGTCCAAAGAAAGCAGATGACCGTACACCTATTCCTGCTTCATCCCCCATCACACCGGTGTCAATTCCCACTTCAACACCTGTTTTATCTCAGCCAAAGACAGAACCAGGAACCAAATGTCCTCTCATAGCAGTAGCTGCGAGATTGCTTTCCCCTCCTTCGGCTAGGTCAAAGTCCTTAGACAACGCAAGAAGCAGGAAAGCAAACACAAGAGGTGGAGCCAAGAAGCCTAGTGGCAAAGCTGCAGAGAGGTCAGAGTCTGAACCAAGAAGTATTATGAATGGACATACCCTTGTGCAGAACGGACCATCTGAAGAGGAAGAATCCATATCTTTCAACGTATCCTCATCAGATGCTGAAGACAAGTGTGCAGAAGTAATAGAGGAAAAGACAGAAACAAATGTAGAACTTCAGTCATATCAAAATACAGAGGTTACAGTTGATGAAAAAGCAACGGACGAGAACTTGGATGTGTCGGTAAAAGAGGAAGAAATTGAACCCAAATCTGCAGATAGCACAGTAGATGGTGAATTGCCAGATCTTGATAATTCATATGAATCAGATACTCCAAACAGAAGAGGTAGAGGACGCCCACCCAAGAGAAAATATGGGTCTGTTAAAAGTGTGCGGAAAGTGGTAGTTCTACAGGAAAGTCTAGTAAAAAATTATCAACTGTGGTTGTAGATGTCCATAATAGCATGAATGGTGAGCCACAGACTGTAGTTTCTGCATCCAAGCCTGCTCTACGTGGAAAGAAGACTTCGCCTGCAAAGAAAATTGAAAAAGGGAACAGTTCTTCCAGGGGGCACAGATAATGAAGATACCAAAGATTCATCCCCAGCAAGTAAAATCCAAGCAAGATTATCAGATGACAGTACAGAGGGCAGTAGTCAAGCGAAAGATCTTGCACCTACTCCTTCTGTCACTGATGCCAAAAAGTCAAAATCCAGTGCAGGGAAAAAGCAGACTGTCTCGATTGTAGGAGAGGAAAAGGAAGATGATAACACAAGTGCCTCTATGAGCAATCAAACACCACAATTGCAAGAAAGCATTCAAAGTACAAAGTTGGTGAAAGGTGTTCAAAAAGTCATAAATCAAGAAGTGCCCTCAGAAGCTGAATCTGCGACTGCTACTGCTTCTAACAATGACTCAAAATCAGCAAGTAGTGTGAAGGAAAGTGGGAACATAGTTGAAGTTCATACCAAAAGGGAAAATGATACGGGAGATGTAGCTGATGGACAAAAGGAAAAGGAGGGGCTAGGGGTCTCGGAATCAGAAAATTTGACTGAGAAGGAAAGCTGCAAAAACAAGAGTGAAATTCCAGTTGAGAAAGCTAAGAAAGTTTCAAAGACACAAATGAAAAAGGGAGGCTCAGTCCCAAAACTAGTGTTCAGGGATCAGGTCTTCAAGTTGGGGTAGAAAGAGAAAACACAAATAAAACTCCAGTGCCTGTTGGGAAGAGTAAAAAGGCATCAAAAACACAAACAAAGAAGAGTAGTGCAGGGGCAAAGGGAAGTAACTCCAAAAGCAAGTGGGAAGAGTAGTCCTGCAAAGAAGAAAGTGGCAGGTCCATCAAAGAAGGCAAAGTCTCCCAAAAACACCCAGACGCCACATGCAAAGCCTCCTGAGCTAAACGCTGCCAAGAAACAAAAGGCTGTGGAGGAAGTCGAAACACTACATATTGAGCCAAATGAATCACCAACGTTGAAAGGAAAGCAGAGGATGAAGCTGAAATAAAACGGCAAGAGGTAGCTGAGGAAGAAAGTGCAGTTAATGTAGATATAAAGGAATGCAAGGAAGCAGTAGAAGAGAACGTGTGCAAAATGTGATAGAAGAGAAACCTGCTGAGTTACAGGTAGTTGAAGAATCACAAGTAAATAAAGAGATAGAACAAGTAAATAAAGAGACAGAACAAGTAAATAAAGAGACAGAACAGGAACATAAAGAGACAGAACAGGTACATAAAGAGACAGAACAGGTACATAAAGAGACAGAACAGTTACATATAGAGACAGAACAAGTACAGAAAGAAACGGTACAAGTAAATAAAGAGACAGAACAAGATGTTCATGTAGTTGAAGAAGATAAAAACAAGAAGGTCATAGAAGATGTTAAACTTTTAGAGGATGAACCACCTGCAGAAGCTCAAAAGGAGGAGCAGCTTACCCTACAGGATGATGTTGAAATAAAGAGAGAGAATTTACTGAAGGAAAATAACAACTTGCCAGAAAAGCAGCCAGAATCTGAAGTACAAATTATGTCAGATGTCCAGGAGAATTTAAGTATTGTGAAAGTGGCGGAGGACAAAGAAGAGAATGACGCCAGCAAAGAGGAAAGTATTCCAGAGAATCCTGAGTTGGTGGTGGTTAATCAAGAAGAAAACATATCTGTTGAACAAACCCAAGAGTGTAGTATTATACCAAAGCAAAACGGAAGTATTGCATCTCAAGATGTAGTAGGAGTAAGTCCTTCAACTACCTCGATATCACCAGAAACTAGTGCCTCAAATGCAAAGTCAAAGGAGAAAGTACCCAGGATATTGAAACAGCTTCTTCAGGATGAAGGAGTCCAAAATATGCTTAAGAGTATGGGCGAAGAATCAATTACAGCACCAGAGGGATCACCGAGTGAGTCCAGCGTGCATAAGCTTCGTCCAAAAAGGCCATCAGAACCCATGCTGTCTTCCTCGCCAGAATTAGATGTTTTAGAGGCCTTCTTTTCTCCTACAACAAAGAAAAAGAAGCAGAGAAGTGAGCTGGACACTTTGTATATGGATGAAGGTGTCCTGAACCTATTAACAAGTCTAGAACCTTATTCCCGAAGACAGCCTCATCAAGATGATGCTGCCAGTGATATTTCCCAAGCCAGTAGCGCCAAGAGTGTAAAAGGAAGCAAGTCCTCTAAAGCTGCCTTAGATGTGCAGGCTGATGGGAGGAAGAGAAAACTTAGTGGAGCCAGCACTGTAAGCAATACCTCAACTAGATCTATGCAACCTCCAGAGTCTAAGAAACCACGTTTAGATAACCAGGAATCCCCCTTGGAGACCCTTATGAACTAGACACAGCAGAAGAATTCAAGGACCTGTCTGAGAATCAGGAAACTAGCAATGTTGAACCAGTTCCTGCTCAGCCAGTAAGAAAGAGGGGAAGACCAACACTGCCACTATCTGTGAAACAAAAGAACAAAGCAATAAGAATGCAACTGAAACTCCAAAAACAGAAGCAGATGAAGGTGAATTCTGTTGTCAGCGCTCTACTTAGGGAGGATGATAATATGAACCTGGCACAGATTAAGGATGTGCTAAAGAGGGCCAGAGAAGCCATCAGCTCCCCATTAGAAGAAGAAATGGAGGAGGAAACACCCACCGGCAAGGCAGTTCCACCCATAAAGATTAAATTAGCTTCCGAAAGTGTAACCATTAGGCATATAAATCGACCAGGACCAGTTCAGGGTCAGCAGACAGCAGCAGCACCATTGGGAGGTGCTGTGGATGTACAGGGAATTAAACCAACACCTAAACCAATGGCAGTTGATGCATCTTGTAGTAGACCCTTAGCTAAAACTGTGACAGAGACTAGGATATCGCCAAAGACTTATACAGAGAAGACGAGGACTTATCCAGAACGAAGGACACCCCCTCCACAACAAAGAAGAATAGAGAACATCACCAGTCCTACAGCAGCAAGTAAGTACTAATTTTGTGTTTGTCTTTTAGATTCTTAGATATATGGGTGGGTATTTTCATGTAAGAATTGACTTCAGATAGTATTTTGTTAAATCCAAGTTGATAATCTCTTGATGATAAAAATATAATGGGTTAGGAGCAGAGGATGGATTTATAGTTTAGGGTATATGGAGATAGTTAATTAGGGATCTTTATTACTCTCTTCACAAGTTTGGGTCTAGGTTTTGTATATATTTCCCTTACACAATTTGATTTTAACCTGTGGATCATTTTTTACTTGCCCAAAAAGTCAAACAAGAATGAATGCCATTACTATTGATCCAAGTCAGTGGTTTCCAACTTTTTTTTTTTTTTTTCTTCTTTTTTTTTCTTTATTTTTTTCTTTTCTTGTAATCCCTCTTAGAGACATATCTGCAACCCCTAGGAGGTTTATGTTTTTTCTATCAACATTTTAGGCAGAGAGTGTGTGTGTGTGTGTGTGTGTGTGTGTGTGTGTGTGTGTGTGTGTGTGTCTGTGTCTGTGTGTGTGTGTGCTGTGTCTGTGTGTCTGTGTGTCTGTGTGTGTGTGCACGCGCGTGTGTGCGTGTGTGAGAAAGAGAGAGAGAGTGTGTGAGTGAGTGAGTTTTTATTTGCCTGTTTAAAAGATAATATTCCTTGAAGAAATGTCTTAAAAGTATTTTCTCACACTGAACATTGATGAACAGCAAATTACCCTACACAATTTTCTGCCAAGGCTTCACAACCTCTCTACTAACCATTTGGGTTGTATCCCCCCAGTTGGAAACCACTGATCGAAGCAATTTATTTGTTTACCAGAATGTGTGAAAAGTCTAGGGACATTGTGTGCCATATTTTACAACATGCACAATGTTGATGTTCCTGTGATCAATACTTATATTCTTCCTTTTCTCCTGTTTTTAATGACTTTTGTGCTTTCTTACCATATTCTTTTTCCTTTTTTTTCCATGATAACCCTTTGCATCCCACTCCCTCTCCCCTCTCCCTTCTCCCCCCTCTCCCTTCTCTTCTTTTCCCTCCTCCTCCTTCCCTCCTTCCCTTCCTGTACTACGCTGCCTCTGTTCTCCATTGTCTTTCTCCCCTATTCATCCTTCCTTCGTGTTTGTCTTCAACTTCTGTGTCTAATAGATTTTCTCTATATGGCCTATTTTCAAGGTCATGGCCGTGCATTCCTTTGAAATGATTTTTCTATGGTTTAGTTGCCTTGCATATCATAGTGGCCTGTGTAATTGTGTTTGTGAGTTGTGTAATGATATGAATATGTGTTTGCACTTGTATGTGTATGTATATATATATATGTGTGACTGTATGAATCATTTATTGTATTCATGTGCCTGCATGGATGGGAATCTGTGTTATGGAATGTGGAATTCTCTGTTCATCATGTAAAGTTTGAATTGGTGTCATTAATTTGAAAAATTATGTTATAGTGATATGTGTTTTGATAGGTCGGAGAGAAAGGTGTTTTTGTAAACGAGGAGAAACAATAACATATTTTTTTGGTATTGTTCTGTGAAGTATTAAGCACGGTTACTTTATAACAGATTTGTGTTTTTGTTTTAGATAGAGCAAATCACAAGATTTTTACACACTTACATGTTTTTGCTGAAACAGGTTCATGGATATGAGGTTATGTAGATGAATCAATACAGTACTGTGTGGTTTATAAATTTGGTATGAATTGCTAGTATAATTGTTATACAAGGGCTTTGAAAATTCTTTTCTTTTGATTTTTCAGTTTATTTATCAGTGATAGAAAGTATCACTTCTCAGAAACTTTTCAATTATACAGAGTATACTTTTTTGAAAAGGAATATTTATGTATTT
>NW_020870385.1:101385-106385 GCF_003789085.1 Penaeus vannamei | reverse complement strand
ACACACAAACACACACACACACACACACACATACACTTATTTGTAAGAACAAATAATACTAATAATGAGATATAGATAACACACACATACACAGACAAACACACACACGATATACAAACACACACACGATATACAACACACACACACACATACACACACACACACACGCAAAACACACACAAACGTTCACACGCCCACACAGTCACACATACACGAAGACAAACAAACACACTCCTTATACTTTTAGAAGATGGCGCGCTCTCAAATTAACAACTCTCACGTTTATGAAATTAAAAGTTCCTTAACGAATTGGAACAAACTGGCAAAATGAAAACGGAGATGATGAAGAAAAAAAAATCCAGGACGATTTTTATAAATGAAAAGATGACACTAAAGTAAAGAAAAGGGAGGAGCACTGAAATATTTGATAACATCAATGATAATCATGATAATATATGATTATCCAAAAAAACAACTATTTTGATAATAATGATAAAGACAGTAAAAACGGAATTGGAGTCATAATGTTACGTAAATACGCGGTTAACAGAATAAAATGAAACGGTGACACTTAAAATAATGGTAGAACTAACAACAAAAAGACAAAACTGGAACAAAAAAAGAAGAAGAAAAACAGAAAAGTAAAAAAACATGTAAATGATAAATGATTATTGCAACAACGATCACAAGCCTCTAATACTGAAGAAAGAAAAATATAAGGATTTATAATGTTGTCATAGAAATAGCCGTGACCCTAGTGATATTGATAAGAAATAGTAACATTAACGGAAATGGTTCTAATAGTGAGACGTTTATAAGGTAATGGTGAAAGTAGCAATAGTGATACTACTACTAATAATAATGATGACAATAATAATAATAATAGTATGATAACAACGCTAATGATAATGATATAATAAAAATTGTAATGGTCATGATAATACCGAAAATGATAACAAAACAATAGTAAAAATGATGATGATAAAAACGGTTTTTAGAGATAATGGTAATGATAAATGATAATAGAATAGTAATGATAATATTGATGAAAAGTTTTCAAATTATAATAATGATAATAATGATAGCAGTGATGATAATTATAATGATAATGATAATGATAACAATGATGATAAAAATAATGAAAATTGTAATAATGATAATAAAAATAATGATAACAATCATGATAACGATAATGGTAATAATAATACTGATAACAATAACAACAAAAACAACAACACGGATGATAACAACGATAATAATGATGATAATATCAATAGAAGGAGTAGTTTATTATAATTGTAATGATGATAATAATAATGACACTATCAATGATAAAGATGATAACAATAGTAATAATAATGATTATAATGATAATGATGATAACAATAAAAGAATAACGACAATAGTAGTAATGATAACAATAACAATAATATAAATAACAATAGAAATTATAACAATAAAAATAAGAATAATGTTAGTAGAAATTATAACAGTGATAGTATATTAATGAAAATAATATTGATGATAATGATAATAATGATAGTTATAATGATGATAATGATAGTTATAATGATAAATATAACAATAATTATGATAATAATAATGATAATAATAATAATAATGATAATAAAAATCACGATAACAATTATAATGAATATAATGATAAAATGATGATGACGATTATAAAATAATAATAATAATGATAATAAAATAATAATAATAATAATAATATAATAATAAAATAATAATAATAATAGTAATAATAATAATAATAATAATAATGATAAAAATTATTATGATAATACTAATAGTAATAGCAAAACAACAACAGCAATAACAATGATAATAGTAATAATAGTAATAATAATAATAATAATATAATGATAATGATAATAATGATAGTAATGGTAATAATGATAGTAATGATAACAATGATGATGATGATGATGATGATGATGATGATGATATGATGATGATGATGATGATGATATGATGATGATGATGATGATGATGATGATGATGATGATAAAAAAATAATATAAATAATAAATAAATGATAATAATGATATAATAATATAATAATAATAATAATAATAATAAAAAAATAATAATGTTTATGATGATATAAATGATGCTAATAATAATAATAATGATAATAATGAAATAGTGATAATGATATTAATGTTCATAATAACAATAGTAATAATGACAATGATAATAATGATGATTATAGAAAAATGGATGACAATGAAAATGATCATCATGGTATTCATATTGACAATTAGAATAGTAAATGACAATGGTAATGATAATAGCAATGACATCAACAATAAAGATAATGATAACGTTGATAATATCATTTATAAGAATGATGATAATAATGATGTCAATAATGGTAATAATAGTAATAATAATTATAATAATAAATAATAATAATAATGATAATAATAGTAATGATAATAATAATACCAATAATAATAATGATAATAATAAGATAATAATAATGTAAATATAATGATAAAGATGATTATGAAAATAATAACAATAACAACAATAGCAAAAATGATAATATGATAATAATAATGATAATGATGATATCAATAATCATAATATGAACAATAAGAGTAAAAGCAGTGACAATAATAATGACAATAATAATGATAATATATATGATAATGATAATAATAATAATGATAATGATAATAATAATAATGATAATGATAATAATAAAATAATAATAATAATAATAATAATATAATAATAATAATATAATAAGAATTGATAATGATAATGATAATAATGATAAATGAGAGCAACAACAATACTACTATTGACAATGCCTTATCATCATTATCAATAACATGAATAAAAATAATATCAATATAATGACAATAATAACAAAACAATCATATTAATAATTCAATGATAAGTAAAAATAATGGTAAATGTTAAGGTAATGACAATGATAATATCAATAACAATAATAATCATGAAAATTATAATACTAATCCAAGTCATGATGATAACATTAAAAAAAACGACATGAAGAACAATAACAAATACCATAATAATAATGATAACAAACCCAAAGAAAAATATCACAAACAATATGATTCCCGGAGTTAATTAAAGGAACCCCACGCAATGGCCTTTCAAAAATCGCACACACACCAGCAGTCCTTTTCTCTTTTCTCTACGTTATAAGATTCCATTGCTGTAGTTCTCATTCCGAAGCGCAGCGTGGGTTTTCCTTCGAATGAATACGGAGATTGGTTGCATATTAGCGAAGAGGTCGCCCATGCATAAGGCTCTACAGTGTATTCGGTCCTTTTTTACGTCGAAGGACTATTGTATATGATGGTTCACTTCTTGCAGCGGCGGTGGAGGGAAAAAAAAGGTGTGGTAAAATATTATGAATTGGTGGTTATAAGAAAACTGCTGTTAGATAGTGGTAGTGGTAGCACTACTAATGGCAACACGGTCGTTATAACGATGATGGTGATGATAATGCTCATAGTAATAGTGATTATAATGCTGATAGTAATAGTGATGATAATAACTAGGTAATACATAATGATGATGCTGACAATAATAACTATAATGATGGTGATGATGATAATGAGCATAATGATGATGGTGATGATAATAATAATGGTATTCACAATAATGATAATGATAGATAATGATAGATTTTGGACTCGTCGACTTGCGCGTTGTTCCCTCAGGCAAGGAACTTTACCTTGATTGCCCATTGCAAAAGCCACCAGGATAAATAGATAGAGATAGTGTCAGGAAGGGCATCCGACTGTAAAAGAAAAACAGTTATCTATATCGATTATATGCAAAATAGCAAATTATACTAAAAGTTCAGGATACTTTATTTCCAAGAAAAGTAGTTATAAACGTTAATTATAAGCTGGCAATTACTTTAACCGGATTCAGAGAGCTCCTTCTTAGTAATTAAATAATTAGATTATTTTGAAAACAGTTCTCTATAAGGACTGTATATAACAACTGAAAAAAATCCCCCAAACAATCATAAGAATTAATCATATGACACGGAGTGCATTAATTGAATTCAGGTAATCCCTTCATTTACATATTATGCAAAATAATTTACCAATCAGCCTGCACTTCAAACAACAGTAAATTTAAATTTCCAGAAATTCCCTTGAGAAAAGTAAAAGTAATATTATTTGAGATAGTAGATTCAACGAAATGATCTATTACTATTACATAAAAATCTTGTTGCTTTTTGCTTCATTTACTTAATTTACATCACATATTCGACATACACTATGATTATTTACCTTTGTAATAACCTGAAATCGCGCAATTTATTCCAAACTCGAGTAGGGTGTTCTTAGATAATCTAAAAACGGATTTTTCCCACAACGGTTAAGGAGATTTCCAATAAGATGGGACCTGCCAGACTCCTTGGCGAATCTGCCGTCACATTACTTCCCCAAAACAATAATAATGAGAAATAATGATAATAGCATCATGTATTCTTTTCTGTCTCCGTTGTTCCTTTTATTTTTTCGTCGAATGCGATTTAAGCCTCCCCCTCCTCCCCTTGCCTCCCGCCTGGTGAATTTATAATAGTTATATTTGAAAAGTCTTTTTCCCATGTGACTGGGTGAGTGACAGCTTGACACCTCGCACGGATGGATAGAGGAAATAGAAAATTAAAGAGAGAAAAAGATAGGAGGAAAGTTTTTTTTCTCGATTATTGCTATTGCTATTAATACTTTTGTTATTATTATTTTCATTATCATTATTATTATCATCATCATTATTATTATCATTTGATTAATGCTAGGGGGTTCTAAGAAGTAAAAACCAGTCGATTCAAGAAATGTAACATGTTCATTTCTCCTCTACTTTAAAAACTCCAAGAGAATTATATCAGGCAGTCAAGAAATACACAAAATCAATCACTTCGCAATGGGGCCAAAACCTGCAAAATATTTCGGCCAAACACGCCCCTCCCAAAACGT
>NW_020870385.1:83288-90788 GCF_003789085.1 Penaeus vannamei | reverse complement strand
AAGAAAAAGAGGAAAAAGACCCAATAAAAAAAAAAAAAATACACCCCTAGACATTTTATAGTTTCTTATTTACAATCTTGTGGATTCTTATGCATCAGATTGTTGATATGAAAATGAGAGTTTCTTAAAGCAGATTTCATTTATTTTTACTTTAATCTGTCTAGTACATATTTCTTTTTCTCCTTCATACCAACATCTGTTATCCGTGTTCCAGCTGTTGTTACTGAAGGAAATATTAGGCAGATTAGGAAGTGTTATTTGTCTCAATCGAGCACCAAGGAAGAATTCTACATCAATTACAAGTATTTAGTTAACCGTTTACGTCAGGGAAGACTATGTACTGTCACTAGTGCTTCACCTTTCACTTTTAGGTGATTTTATTACACCTGCTTGTAAAGTCCGTATTTTCCAGTTATAGATTACCGGGTCAAAGTTAGATTTTCCGATAAACTACATTGCTTTAGTATGAAATTTTCTTTTTCTTCTTGTCGGTTTAATTTTCATCATTATCACTGTTTATTATAGGGTCATCAAATATTTTCTTAGTTTTACCCTTTTTTTGTACTTGATGTTATTGTTTTCATCTACTGATATTAACATCTATATTTTTTTTTATATATTATCTTGATTTCACTTGATTTAGATATTCTCAGTATTTATTATTGTATATTTTCCAAACATTCATTATCTCCAATTTTATACTCTGGACCCAGCATAAAAAATAAATGATAAGATAATCACAATATATAGTAAAGACAAAGAAGTTTTAAAGAATTATTTCCAAAATTATTAGTTAGATATTATCACTTTTGTTGTATTTATTAAACGAGCATATCATGGTAATTTTCTGTGAGACTCCGGGAGATGCTGGATAGGTTTAAAGTTCAGAAATTTGCTGTGAGTATGATGCGTTTGGTTCGCAATGCATTTCCAGGATGTAAATTAGTTTTCTTTCTTTTTTTTCTTTCTTTCTTTCTTTCTTCTTTTTTTCTTCTTTCTTTCTTTCTTCTTCTTTCTTCTTTCTTCTTTCTTCTTCTTCTTCTTCTTTTCCTGTAAATGGTGGAGTGCATTCGTAAGTGGTTGATTTATTTCCGGTTTTATGCCTTTATTTGAAACGGTTAGCAATAAAATAAAATAAAAATTATATACATATATATATTATTTTTTGTTCTTTTTTCTTTCTTTCAATCTTTCTATTTTCTTTGTTTTTTTCTTTTTTTTTCACTTTTTCTTTATGGAGCTTAGAAGAAAACGACGCCATTAATGGGAATTTCACTTTTAGCGGAAATTACCATTAAACACCACAAAGGCACGGGGTTTACGATTCACAAGAGATTCTAATGTGTTTGGTGTTTGTTGTTGTTCGTGTAACTTTTAGGTGCTAACCCTATATGTTATGTAAAAACAACTTTCGTGATGACGAGTTATATTTTTATGAAATTATTCTTTGAGACAAGATTTTAGAATTGCAAAAACTTGGAGGAGGGAAGTAAAGGTCCTTTTTGTCATTGTGCTAAGCATTTCTCTCTAACACCCTGGTGATGGGCATGGCTGTAGACGTCGTGGAAAGCCTACCCTCCGTGACGGGATTGGAGGGTACGCAGCAAATGCCCTGTGGTAAAGGCTGGATGATTGCCAGTAGTCACCAGAATGAGTGCCACATGGAGAATTCTGGCACCGTCATTGTAGGGTTAAGATTTTGTATAGGGGTCAGGGCATGTCAGATCGTGTGAAGAGGTTCAGGAGTCGGTTGGGCGTGAAGGCAAAATTTGCGTTGCGGTGGTTGATCTTTAACAATTGATAGAATTATCTTGTTTCACGTGTTCTCATTTAGATGTCTCTTTTCTGGTCGTTTCTCAGAGTCAGGTTGCGTTTGATTTTCTCCCCATTTCTCTAGACCATTGACAATAGTTATGTTAGGAGATTTTTCCTAGTCAGTGGAAAAAATAGTGACAAAAAATTTAAGCTTGGTGTTTTAGAGATTCTAGAGCAACAAAATTTCCTGCACCAAGCATTAAGTTGTGATTGATTGCAGCGAGTATTGCTGTCTTCAGTTCCTCTCATTAATGCTGTAATAGATATGGTAGGTGGTGTATTTGTCATTAAAACCTATTTCAGATTGATTGATTTCAAGAAAATGTATATAGATTTATAGAGAGATATACATGTTTATTTATTTACGAGATATTGATGTAAATCCAGACTTACCTGTTTTTGTTTATTTACTTATTTATATATTTATGGTAGAGATGGTGGCCGATAGTTATAACTGTACTACTACTACAGTATTTTATCATAATATATCTGTAATCGCAAAAGGGAGAAAGGTGCTCCAATTACCGTGCTAGAAATGGGGTCAAGTTTGGTGATAAATTTTGCCGGCTGAAATTAACCGTTCCAAACAATGACAGTCACATTTTCAAAATTAGAAAGGCACATAGTTCTGTGGGGCCTTTTATCCAGCGTCCACTGTTTTGTTTGTAGCAAGGAGCCAGCACCATAGGAATGGAACTCCCCATACTGTGATTGCAGAGCTGGGGACAGTATCTCTTGACGGCAACTACGAAACAAGCCCTTAGAATAACATTAGCAAAGTTGTTGATCTTGCTAATTTGAATAATGATAATTTGTAAAGTGAATTGTTCCTTCCAATCACAAAAGCATGACTTTTGAATTACATAGTTATAAGAATAGTAAATAAGCATTGGTTATAACATCACTGTAAATCTGTACTATGATATTGCACTATTTCATAAAAGAAAGAATTTCGGGATGTATTATGGAAGGGGAATGTGACGTCAATTGTGATTAAGATGTAAAGGATATTAAAGAGACAAAGATATTGACAAGTTTTTTTTTACTTACAACTATTGAAAGAGTATGGTCAGGTTCTCTGGATGTATTACTTTGTAATTTTGAAATGAGACAGTTTGAATCTGTTCAGTAGTTTGTTCAAAAATGTTTGGCTTCTGATGCACTTTTGAAAGGGGAAATAGAAATTGTGGCATTGCAATAAGACCTTTAATTTGTTGTATAAATATTCAAGAAATGTACATGGTTGAGAACACAGTATGGATAGACACTAATGAACTGGTGACAATTATAGATTTCCTAAACCACTTAACATTAACATAGAGAATGAGAACGGGAGGCTGGATATGAGATGATGAGATCTTGATACGTATAGCGGGACATAAGGAGAGTCCTAGACAAATAAACCTCTATAAGGATACTTTACCTCCTTCCCACCCCTCCTTCCCCCTCCCCCCTTTTAACCCTTAAAAAAGGAACGAAAAAATTAGGAGAGAAATGTGGGAAGAAGTTAACACGCCCTCGACGTGCCAAGGGGCGGTGGGGAGGGGGAAGAGGAAGGTGGGAGAGGGAGAAGGGGAGGGAGAGGGAGAAGGGGAAGGAGAGGAGAAGGGGAAGGAGAGGGAGGTTATCCCATACGCCCTCGCTCCACGTGGCCCAAATTCGGCGTGCACGTGGCTTTGTAGGCCTTCCCTTGGAAATGGAGCTGCCTGGTGGAGTGGGTGGACTGGGGGTCGCGGAACAAGCACAGGTGGTTCTCGGGGCACGAGCAGGAGTAATAGCTCTCCAGGGTGTCGGCTCGGATGCGGCCGCACTCGTCGCCCGCTTTGCATTTGGGGAGCTGCAAGGGAGGAAGGGGGTGAGTGAGGCGCGTAGAAGTAGCGAGAGAGAGAGAGAGAGAGAGAGAGAGAGAGAGAGAGAGAGAGAGAGAGAGAGGAGAGAGAGAGAGAGAGAGAGAGAGAGAGAGAGAGAGAGAGAGAGAGAGAGAGAGAGAGAGAGAGAGAGAGAGAGAGAGAGAGAGAAGAGAGAGAGAGAGAGAAGAGAGAGACAGAGAGAGAGAGAGAGAGACGGCGACAGGAACAACGAAGGGAGGAATAAGAAGAGACACGAATATGGCGAAGGTCTTTTTCGCATTTTCAGGGCAAGCGAATAGGCCTCAGGCATACTTGTTGTCTTCCCTTCGTTGTGCTTGTTGCGATCTCTTCGACACGTTTGTGGGTGAGTGAGATTTTTTTTTTTTAAGCAGTCGTAATGTTGAGAGAGAAAAGCAAAATGAACTCTTAGGATACCATGCTGTGTGTGTGTCACGTTTGGCAGACTAGAAGAAAAACGTTTGGCAGACTAGTAGTAAAACGTTTGGCAGACTAGAAGAGAAACAGAAAAGCGAGCGCAGTCCCGAGGATTCAGCGCGGCCGCCGGGGGCTACTCGCCTCATCGCACGTGTACATGAAGATGGTCTCCGAGGGCGCCGGGATGCGGGTCTCGGCCAGCGTCCAGCGGTGCGGCCACGGGCATCGGCACTGCAGCTCGGAGTGGACGTCGGCGCCCTGGTTCACGCTGCTGGTGGACGGGAAGGGCTGGTCGTGCCGCTCCACCTGGCGCACCTTGAGGGCCAGCTCCCCCGCCTTGCAGTCCGAGAGCTCCTCCATCACGTTGCCGCAGAACTGGGCGCAGGGAGGGGGGGCGGGGGAGGAGAGAGAGAGAGGAAATGAGGATTATTTTTGGGGGGAGGAAATGCTCGTAATTGTTATTTATTATCATGCGTCAGATGCCATTGCTTAGGCGGTGCTGTTGTGAGTACACAGTATGAGAATTCCTCATATTTTATTCCTTTCTTATCCCTTTTTTTATCTTTTTATTTTTTTCCTTTCACTTACATTTCCCTCCAGTATGATCATGACCCCATATTAGCTTTATCTCACAAGCCTCACCTGTTGACCGGACACCCAGTCATCCCCAGCCCACTGGACCTCACCTTGAGCTGCGCCCTGTTCGAGACGTGCTGGGAGTGCGTGTCGTTGAGGCCGTTGAAGTGCAGCGGGCACTCGGAGCGGTCGGGGCAGCGGCACAGGCGCTCGGTGATGGGCGTGAGCCAGAACCTCTTGTGGGCGAGGTTGCAGGCCTCTCCCGGGAAGGCGCACACGGGGAGGTCTCGCTCGCTCCGGCGCTGGAAGGGGGAAGGGGGTCAGGCAAGGTCATTGGAGGTTTGCTGGACTCACCGGAGGGCGGTTGGGTTTGTGATGTTACTTTTCTGATTTTTCTTAATTAGATTTGATACAAATTTCGAATGAAAATTTTGATGGGATGGAAACGAAGGGAAGAAAGATGGCAATTAAGAAGGCAAGATAGAAGGGCGTTTCCTCCGCGAGCTAAGGGGGCGCGGAGGCCCGGCCGACTCACCCCGTTGCCGTAGATGACGTAGGTGCCCTTGTAGAGCAGCGAGAGGTGCGACAGGAGCTCGCTGGCGCCGGGGTCCTCCTCGGCGGTGGGCGCGGCACAGCTGTTCACCACCGCCACCGTGATCAGCACGACGGCGAGGGTGACGAACACGCCCGCAGCCGCAGCCGCCACCCGCACGCTCTCCGCCACGCCCATCCTGCGGCCGCCGACGCTCGCCTCGCCTCACGGGGGCTGCTGGCGTTCGTTTATGGCGCCGTGGCAGAGGTCTTGCCTTCGGGAGTGGGGCCCTGTTTGTTTTCGCGAACCTTCGCCCCTCTGATCTCTCACGAGTCTATCTTTTTTCCTGTCTTGGGGGGAAGGAAACGGGGATCGCTCTGCCAGATCTTCTCCTGTCGTTGGCTGGAAACGGGAAGGTAGTTTTTTTTTTTTTTTAGGTTTCTTTCCACTTTTTTTGTTGTAAATACTCGTAAAATAAGACATTATCCCCATGCCCGCTCGCAACGGTAAATATACAATTTTCTCACGGGATTGCGACATGCGGGAAAAAACACACACGTTTGTTTACGTTCGTCGAGGAAGCCTCCCCGCCCCCGCCCCGCCCCCCCCAAGGAAGTGCATAGTAACGAGAAGCCCCCAGTGTAAACCGCCCTCGAGGGGGAACAGACGCAAGAGAGAGGAAACTCGAGCGGGACGTAAACTGTCGGAGATGGCAGCGAAAGCCCAAGGGGAGGGGAGAGGAGGGGGTGTTTTGTGGCTGTTTTACCCTGTTGCCTACAGCGCGGGGGTCGGCGGGGGGGGGGGGGGGGGATGACAAAAGAGGTTATTGGCACGGCGCTGGAGAGGGGACGCGAGTGTGGGGGGGGGGGGGGGAGGGTGTTGTAGGCCGGTGTTATAAAGTTTGTTTGTGTGTGTGTGTTTGTTTCGGTTGTGTAGGGTGGGTGATGGAGGTTGTTTTTTTTCTATTTTGGCTCGAGGCTCGTTTGTTTGTTTGTTTGTTGTGTATGTTTCCGGAGTGGTCAATCTATAGGTCGTTTTGTTATATTTTTTTTCCCACGGAATCCTCCAGACGAATTCCCCCCCCGCGTTGTGGGCTTCTCAGCCACCCCCCCCCCCCATTTCTCGCAGATCGACCTTGTTTGCTTACATTGACTCGCCTCTCGACGCAAGGGAGGGGGGGGGGGAGGGAGGGGGGGGAGGTAGGGAGGGTTGAAGAAGGGAAAGACCTTTTTTTTTTCGGGTCTTGTAGAACCACTGGTGTTTGGTGGGGAGGTGGGGGTGGGGGTGGGGTTAGAGGCTGGAGGTGGGAGGGGCGAGGGGGGGGTGAAGGGAGGGGGGAGAATGGAAGGGGTCGGTGGTAGGGGAGGAGGGAAGGGGCAAGGGGGGTGAAGGGAGGGGAGGGAAGGGACAGGGGTGGTGGTAGGGGGAGGGGGAAGGGACAAGGAGCAAAGGGGTTGATGGTAGGGGAGCGGAGGGGGCAAGGGGTGTTGAAAGTAGGGGAGGGACGGAAAGTTGTTGATGATAGATACACTGTTTGTTCGTCTGTTTGTGTACAGAAGGGGTGGTGGTGGATGAGGAGGAGGAAGAAGAAGGAGGAGGTGGAGGAGGAGAAGGAGGAGGAGGAGAAGGAGGAGGAGGAGGAGGAGGGAGGAAGGAGAGAGGGAGAAGGAGAGAGAGGAGAAGAGAAGGAAGAAGAAGAAGGAGAAGGAAGAAGAAGAAGGAGGAGAAGAAGAAAGAAGAAGGAGGAGAAGAAGAAGAAGAAGAAAGGAGGAGGAGGAGCAGGGAAAAAAAGACGGAAGGGAGGGGGTGATGTTCAGAGATAAGGCGGAAGAAGAGAAAGAGGAAGTGGCTATCAAAGAGCTGTTTGAGCGCTCTCGCTTGATCTCTCGTGAGTCTTTTTTCATTCACTATTCTCTCTCTCCTTCCCTTTTTTTTTGCCGGATCGATCTGTGGCGGTGGGAAAAAAATGTGACTTTTATGACTGACTGTGTGCGTGTGTTTGTTTGTTTTGGTGGTTGGTTCCTGTGTGTGTAATTTGCGTGCGTGCGAGCGTTGTGTGTGTTGTTGTGTGTGTGTGTGTGTGTCTGTATGTGAGGTGCGCATGTATGTATGTGTGTACATGTGTATGTGTTTCACTCGATGTCACTTTCTATTCTTTCAACGGTTTCCTTCGCCTCGCCCCTCTCGCGGCGTGCGTGCGAGAGAGCCAGCGAGTGTACTTCTAAGACGTAAGGACGATGGGTTGGGGAATGGGGAGTGAGGAGGGGGGGGGGTGAGAAGGAGAATAGGGAG
>NW_020870385.1:67523-83188 GCF_003789085.1 Penaeus vannamei | reverse complement strand
CCTTCCTCTTCTCCCTTCCTCCTTCTCCCTTCTCCCTCACGCCCCCTGTCGCTCGGTCCTCTCTCTCTCTCTGCTCCCTCACTCACCAGGAGACTTTATTCCGATTTGGTGACGCCTCCCTTGCCCAGCCCAATCCGTCGCCCGCGTCCCTTGTGCGTTGACTCACGTTTGTCCCTTCCTCTCTTCTACCCTCCCTCCTTTTTCTCGCTCTCCTCCTCCTCCCTCCTTTTCTCGCTCTCCTCCTTCCTCCCTCCTTTTCTCGCTCTCCTCCTTGCGCTCGCTTCTTTCTCCTCCATTTCTCGCCCTTCTGCGTCTCTCTCTCTTCTCTCTCCTCCTTCTTTCGCCTTGTCTCGCCTTCTCTCCCCTCCTCCCCTCCTTCCTCCTCCCTCCTCTCCTCCCTCCTCCCCTCCTTCCTCCTCCCTCCTCCCTTCCTCCCCTCCTTCCTCCTCCCTTTCCTCCCCTCCTCCCTCCTTCCTCCTTCCTCCTCCCTTTCCTCCCCTCCTTCCCCCCCCTTTCCACCTTTCCCTCCCCTCCCCTCCTTCCTCCTCGCCTCGCTCTCCCCTCGTTCCGATGAGTGAAGGGAAGGGGCGGTCGCTCTAACAAGGCGGGTAGGGTTCTCTCGCATCCCTTCTCTCGTCTCTCCTCTCCCCCCTTTTCTCTCTTTCCCCCTCTCCCCCTCTTCTCTCTGTTTCTCCTTTCTCCGTTTTACCCTCGTCTCTCCGTTTCTCCTTTCCCCACTTTTCCTTTTCTCTCTTGTTCTCTCGTCTCTCTTTCCCCCCCATTTCTCTCTTTTTCCCTCTTCTCTCGTTTCCCTTCCCCCACCTTTCTCCTCTTCTTTCTGTTTCTCCTTTCATTTCTCCTCTTCTGACCTCTCTGCTCTCCCCTCCCTTATTATTACATTCCTCCTCTTGTTATTGTTGTTCTCATTCATCTTTTCATTTGTTCCATTTAATGACATCGTCGAGGTTTAGTTGTTTTATATCAAGCTTTATTTTTTCATCGCCATTTACAGTCGTCATTGTGGGTATTGCGGACGCTGTCGCCATTACTGTTGACATGCATTGAAAGCTTTGAGATCGGCATTTGCGTTTGTGCATTGACTCATTCGTCCTCCCCCCCACCCCTTTACTCACTCTGTGTGTGTAGTGTGTGTGTGTGTGTGTGTGTGTGTGTGTGTGTGTGTGTATGTGTGTGTGTGTGTGTGTGCGTGTGTGTTTGTAAACGTGTTGCTAGTTATAGTAACGCTTTAGGGGAAGACAGTGGAAATCTGTTTGATATAGAGAGTTTGTGCATTGTGTCTGTTGTTATACTTTTTTTTATATTACTGGATTTTTTCATCGGAGAGAGAGAGAGAGAGAGGGAGGGGAGAGAGGAGAGAGAGAGAGAATGGAAGGGGGTGGGGGGGGGTTGTTGGCAGCAAGTGTTGGCATGAGGAGATTCGCCAGGTATGTGGGTCGCGCATGTACCGTTGTACCCCTATCTCCCCCCCCCCCCCATTCTTTTGCTTTTGGTGTTGCGGGGTAGTAAACATCTCCCTCCCTTTGGGCAACATGCCACGCGCGGCGACTGGGTCTAATATCGGGGCGTTTGCAAGGTGGACGTGACCCTTAGGGAACGTGGTTGGTTAGCTTGTTCTTGGTCTGGTTCGGGAGGATTCCGGGCCCTCTTGTGGATGGGTTTGTGTCGGTGTTTGTGAGTAGGCTTAGGGTTTGTTTGTGTATGTCTAATGGGAAAGGGGGCGCGTTATTCGTTTTGTTCGAAATTAGCAAAAAGTGGAAAGTTCTCTGTTTGCATTGTTGCGCAAGGCGACGATGCGGTATTGCTAAGCAGGCGTGGCCGAATTGGGGTCCCGGGAGAGGGAAGCTAAGGTCACACTCGTCTCCCTTGTCC
The DNA here is from genome assembly GCF_003789085.1 of Penaeus vannamei. Classification (NCBI taxonomy): domain Eukaryota; kingdom Metazoa; phylum Arthropoda; class Malacostraca; order Decapoda; family Penaeidae; genus Penaeus; species Penaeus vannamei. The sequence continues at coordinate 81,298 of NW_020870385.1, read as the reverse complement.
TGGGATCCCGAGACAGCCTCGCCGAAGTCAGGTCAGCTGTCCGAGGATCCCTGGACAGAGATTATTAGCGTGACCTTGGCTCGGAGGAGAACCGCTTTGGCGACGCACAGGTCTGGACTAACCACCCGCTTCCTCCCACAGAGCATGGAGGCGACCAAGGCCCTGATGAACCACCACCTCGTGACGAAGCTGGAGCTGAGCCTCGAGTCCGAGTGCCGCCTGCTCCTCCAGCAGTGGACGTCGCCTCACTTCACCCACCTGTGCAAGCGGTTCCTCGAGTCCCACCACGTGCAGCTGCAGAAGCCCGTCAACCTGCCCCTGTAGTGGCTGCCGTGCGCGATGGCGAGGAGAAAGCCCTCCGCGACGCGACCCTGGCGAAGAAAACACACTTTCCGAGTGAACAGGACTGGCTGTGGTCCGGACGCTCATATTTTTTTTATTCTATTTACAGTGTTTCGTTTTAATTTTGAATGGTGATAGTGATACCCTCGGGATCTTGGTGCGCCGACGCTGTTCCCGCGCGCGCTCGGGTGGCGAACTCTTTCCCCCAAAAAAGAAGAAGTGACCGGCGATCGTTTTCCTTCTCGTAAACGTGTCCTTTTTAAATCGCGAGTCGGCGAGTCTGTGGAACGTGGAGACTGCTTGGGCGGCCGCGGGAGATTCGGTGATATATTTTTCCTTCTCTTTCTTCCGATATCGCCCTCACTGTCGATCGCTGTTCAGGAAAGCAAAGAAGAGTGTAAGGGACAGCTTGGTTTAAACACACTCTTTTCCCTTTTCTCTCTCTCTCTCTATCCCTGTCTTGAGTGAATTGAAAAGTTCCATTTATATATATATTCAGAGTCGAGATTCGTTTTGTTTCACTGCAACACCAGGAGAGAGACTTCGGACAACGGGAAGCGACAGAAGCCAGACGCACCACGGGCGAGTGTGACGAACAAAAAACGTTGCGGGAGGAAAGTGCGAAGCAACATGCAGCTACTTGCAGGAAGGTCTGAACTTCTGACAACCTTTTGGACTCGGGAAGTCGAGGGCGGAAAGCTCCCCTCTGCGCATCCTGGTGAAAGACAGCAAAATGATATCTTAAAAAAAAAAGTATTTAACGGATGCGAACCTATAGTTTGAAAAAAAAAGAATAGGAAATTTTTTTGAAGAAATAACGTGATAATAGTACTAATTATTTGTGACGTCGCTGTTCAAATGCAGTGGTTTGAGGCCTTTTTGGAACCCCCCTTTATCCCCCCCCTCCTGGTGCAGAACCCCCCCAGTCCACCTCGAGGGCCTTGTACAGTGTACAGTTAACCACTTGGTCGTCCTCAGCTAAAGTGGATATATTTAATAAGATATTTCTATAGTGCCCAGCAACTATACTAGGTTCAGTATGAAAAGTCTCTTTTTTTCCATGTAAGGTGTTTTAGTGTATCGGAATGTCATTTATGCAAATTTCTTAAAAGAGAAGATATATTAAAAACAGTACTTTAAAAAAAAGGCAACATTCTCATGCACTTTCGACACTCGTGTAAATAATAGGACTCATCGTGCACAAGTTATATTTTCATGGGAGGTTTTATCGGGGATGTGTTTTGTACATCTTTCAAATGTGAAGTTACAAGTGTGTGAATTTTGTAGTTGATTTTTATAGGATAAAAAAAGTTGTTAAAAAAAACAAGTACAACCTCTGCAACTATGACAGCCCTTCAAATTTTTGTCATTGAATGTGAAATCTCATGCAATGAAAAAGTTATTGAATTTGATCAAATGATTTATTTTAATACCATACCATAAATGTTCACGAAATATTTACTTGTAAGAATATGAATTGATGTGTAAGGGAAGTGACTTGCATCAGTGAAAGACTTTTGCGTTTCTTAATTAATTTATGTAAATATTTTAGTTCCCCCCCCCCCTACTTTCTTAATCCAACCCCCCCACCTCACCCTTTCATCCTCACCCCTTACCCCCCCCCTCTCTCCCCTCCCCTTATGAAGAACTTGTTTTAAAAATGAATTAGAAAGAAAAAAAAGATACTGCTATTTATCCTCCCCACATGTATGTTTGTGTTTCAAGTCTCCTATATTATTATTTTTTTTCCTGTATTTAGCCTAGTCAGATACCCAAAATATCATTTCCTTCAGCTATGTATTGATTTAACTTCGGACGTCCAGGCACTCTGAGCGGACGCTGTTTTAAACTAGTTATTGTTCGGGGCAGAGTTGGTCGGATTGTGCTCTTCTTAGGTTTTTGATTTCCTTCGCTCTCGGCTTTCGGACTTTCTTTTTTCTTTTCTTTCTCTTTCTCTTTTTTTTTCTCTTTCTTTGCTTTCATCTTTGTTCCTTTCTCTTTTTCTCCTTTCTCTCTCTTGCTTTCTTTTCTTCTTTTCATTCTCTTTCTCTTTTGCACTTTTCCTCTTTCTCTTTCTATTTTGTCTTTTTCTGTTTCTTTCCTTCTTTGTTACTCTCTTTCTCTCTGTCTGTTTCTCTTTTTTCCTTCCTCTCTCTCTGTTTCTCATTTTTCTTTCTCTTTCTCTTTCTCTCTGTTTCCCTCTTTCTTCTCTCTCTCTCTTTCTTTTTTTTATTCACTCGCACTTTCATCAGTATCATTATTATTGTCATTATTGATTTTATTAATTTTATTACATTTGCTATTACTTTTCTGTCATATACCTTTCTTTTATCAATGGCTGATTTGACTTGCAATTAATTATTCCTTCTCTATCTGTCTTTCTTTTCTTGGTACGAGGAGAAATTTCGAGCACTTATTTGAGAAATTATTTTTTCCCAGTTCAATCAATATTCTTTTGTATTTGTTTATATATTTTTTATATTTAACGAAGTCCATCTTTGTCTCATTCTTTTACACATTTGACGACAAAATTGTTTTGCTTACACTAGTAATAATACTTGACCTTATTCTGTAGTTCCCCCGATCGATACTTTTTTGGTATGAGGGGAACATTCTTTTAATTTTATTTATTTATTTATTATGTATGTTTTTTTTTTTTGCAGCCAGACTTTTTCTTTCAAATCAAAGAGTGGCATTGCAACAGATCTCAGTGAATTTCCCAAAGTACAATCTATATCTACTTGCACCAACGTTTAATGACGTCATCAGGCAAATGTGCCCACCCCCCTTTCCTCGTGTCCTTTAGTTTTTGTAGTACACGACCCATTGTACATACTTATACTGTTTGTAAGTATAAATACATGCATATTTTCACCAGTATGTGGCTTGTTTTCTTTTTATCCTTCTTGGTTTTGGATTCAAGGGTGATGGGGATTTGTGTGTGGGTTGGAAGTCGAGAATGAGTATTAAGTGCATTCTTGGAGTTGGGAGAGAAAAACGGCCTTGTACAGGAAATGGGAATATTATAGAGAATGAAAAAAACAGGTTGAAATGGATCAAGTTTTTTTTTTCTCAGATCATAAAGATTTTATTTTCTTGTTAAAGCAAAAAAAACAATAATTTCTGAAAAGACGATTTATTTTAGTACCCTAATTTTTAACATTGGGAGCCGGACTTTTCGCCAGCTTTAGAAAATACACAGTCCCACGGTCCTCTCGGTCAGTCATGCTGCTACTTTGCTTTGGGAAAACAAAGCAAGTTCAGCGCAACTTATGGATGACCTCTCGCAACTGTACATAACTCTAGGATATGCACAAAGAGACCACCACTGAACACTCAACTGCACGTACTTTGACAAAGAACATCGCTTGCTCACGAAAAGTTCTCTGAAAATAGATTGATGGTCATTTTCATTTCAGCTTTGTGGTGGTGTGTGATTTCTCTTTATTCCAAACACAGTTCTTTACTTATTATTGGGCGCAATATCTCGCGCACCATAGAAACTTGTAGAAAGAATTTCATCATACATTTCCCACGTATATATATACAAAAAATAGATATTTACTCCTGGTCATAAAAAGCATTAGGAAAAATACAGCCATATAAAAGTGATATTCCTGGAATTCGTGCTCCAGTTATCAATTGAATGTCTCGAGCCAATGCGTAAAGTTACTGGCCTTCTGGCATTCTTTGGGCTCATTATATTTATATTATATACAAGTACAACGTGCAAATCGCAATACACTGGTATCAAAAGCTAACTACATGATCGCTTTGTATATTACATTAAGAAGGCTGGTTTTAATTCTTTTGATGAGGTCTTTTTAATGTCGTTTTGAGAGATGCCAAGGAATCGATGACGCTAGTGTGTGTTCTACGAAAATACGCATTTTGGTAAAGTAGTAAAAGAACTTCAAGAAAGTAGCATCTCAATGTGACAATTTGTTGCGGTTATCGTTTGCAGAAACTGAATCCGCAGATACACCGGGATGTATCATTCATTTTAAACCACATCCAGCGCCAGCCTTTCAGTGCCAGTCGGACCAGTCCATGTCGTCCGAGCGGTACGAGTCCCTGCCGCTGAGAGCCTCGTCAAAGGCATCGCGTCTCTTCGTTATGGCCGTCTTGAGGATGAGGGAAATGTCGTTGAGCGAGTGTTCGGGGATGTGAGTCAGGTCGGACAGCGCCGCGGGCCGGACGGGTCGCAGCCTCTGCTTCTGACTCAACAGCTGTTCCGAGGTCACGACCAGAGGCCCGACGCGCGAGCCGGACTCTGCCCTGCGCGCTTCCGGCGACCGAGCTCGCGCCCGGCGCTGAGGACTGCGGGACGACCGCGGCCACCGCTCGGGGCTGTGGCGGAAGTCCGCCTCCAAGTGGCGGTCCGTGGAGCGCCGCCGCTCGGGACTGCGCGGACTAGGGGAGTACCTGCGCTCGGGAGAGCGTCGCCTCGGGCTGGACGAGTACCTCCGGTCGCGCTTTTCGAGGCGCGGGTCCTCCGGCTCGTCCAGGACGTGGTTGGAGCCCCCGGAGCTGCTGCCCTCCAGGCTCGTCCACGACTCGTTGGGACTCTCGCCCAGGCTGTCTCTGCTGTCGGCCAGCCGCTCGCGACTCTCGGCCTGGCGCCTCAGCCTCGCCCTCTTGTCGCCGGACAGCTGGCGCTCGCGGTTGTACGGCTTCTTGTATCGGATTTCCCGGCGGAGTTCCGAGTGTCTGTCGGTGCTGCTGAAGCGCCTCTCGTTGCTGCTCGAGCGGCGGTCTCGCTCGTCGCTGGTCTCCAGGCTGGCGGCTCGTCTGTCGCGCGAGGACATCTTGAAGTTCCTGCTTCTCTCCACGACCTGCTTGGGCTCCCGGCGCGGCCTGTTGGACCGCCTGTCGTCCCTCCGCTCGCGGCCGTCGCGGACCTTGCTGCCGTCGCGGTCTCGGCTCTCCTGCCGCCGGTCCCGCGGGTCCCGCCCCTGGTTCCAGCCGCGGTCCTTCTTGGCCCTCGTCTCTCGCTCGCGGCTCCCTCGGTCCCGCTCCTTCTCCGGGCTGCGCCGGTCGCTGCGCCGTCTGTCGGGGCCCCGCTCCTTGCTCTCGCCGCGCCGCCCTCGCCCGCGCTCGCTGCTGACGCCCTGCCGAGGCACGCGCTGGTCTATGCTGTGGTCCCGACTCGCTGCCCTCCTCCCGGAGTCGCTGACGGGGGGGCGGGACATCTTGTCGGGCGACCGGCGCCGACCTTCGTCTCTCGGCACCAGGTCCCGCTGCCGCCCGCGGTCCGGACTGCGGGCGGGGGGCTGGGGAGGAGCGAGGACTTCCCGGCGGGGCTGGCTGTCTGCTGGGAGATGGGCGGCGGGCGGGCGAAAGGCGGCGGGTCGGGGAGGCGTGGGGCGGGGAGCGGGAGGCCTCGTCTGCGATTAAAAGTTCATCGATTAGCCTCGCATCAGCCGAGAGAAAGCCATTAAACCAACATGATAAAGCTGTTGATGACGACGACAATAATGATAACAGCAATAGCATAATAACAATAAAACTAATCACCACCAGTAACAAAAGGACGCAAATCATAATCAACAACAAAATAACGAGACAAATCACCAACAACACCAAAGTACTAACGACACACAACAGCAAAATCCAAAGCCCTGCACACCCAGCTCACCTCGCGCGGGACGGTAGCGGGCGGGGTCAGAGGTCACCAAGCCCATCGTCTCGAGAGCCTCTGGAATATGGCGGTCTCTGGGCGAGTTGTCCATTTCGCTATTTCTGATCGCTCTCTGTTGCTGCAACTGACGCCGTATCAATTCCACGCTTTCTTCCACGACTCCGATTATAGTTCTGTTGGAAAGAAGCGCACGTATTGTCTACTAATTTAAAACAGAAATGACAAAAAAATATTGAATTGCAAAAAACAAAAAGAAGAGCATCTTTCGGTGTTTGCAAAAGGTCAAATGTAATCATGATAAAGGTTAAAAATATCTCTTGTGCAAAAAAAGTTTCAAACTTAATACTGATAGAGAGAATTAAGCATACACCTAAACATGCATTAAAAAACTCTAAAGTTACCCCCATCCATTTTCTCTTTCAAAGAAAACGAGAGATCAAAACACACGGGTAACTAATATAAAATCAAAAAGGGACGCATTACAGAAACACCACAGATTCTCAGGCGTTTCCCCAACACTCCCAATAGGATTATTACCTCGCGGCGCCGACATCAGCCAGTAACGAAGGCCCGATATTAGCATTCTGCAGGACGCCACGCCAGGAGGTGGGGACCGCGGCCGAGTCCAGCGCCCCAAGGATTTCCTCGAAGCTCGGCCTCAGGGAAGGATTCTGAGCCCAGCAGGAGGTGATGAGTTCCTTCAGTTCCCTCGACACTCCGGCGACTGGGAGATGGGGACGCCCGCCCGATTCAATGGTTTCCATGATCTGTAGAGGAAAGCAAGTTGCGAATAATGGGAGGAGGTTGTGCGAATAATGGGAGGAGGTTGTGCGAATAATGGGAGGAGGTTGTGAAAATGTATATTTACAGGACTTACACCAGCAAAAACATCAAAATAAAAATAACCCCCCAAAAAAAAAAAAAAAAAAAAAAAAAAAAACACTCCCTAAAAACAACAATAACAATAATAATAATAATGATAATAATAACAATAATAATAAAATAATAATAAAATAACATATCAATAATAAAAAACAAACAAGCAAGCAAACAAGCAAAACAAACAAGTATCCCAAAAATAAACAAAAAGAAAGCAAAAAAAAAACAGACCTGGAATATATCCAAGCCTCTGAAGGGGTGGCTCGCCGTCAGCATCTCCCACAGGATGATGGCGTAACTATACACGTCACACTTGGCCTGACACGGTCCCTTCGTCAGCAGTTCAGGGGCCATCCAAGCGGGTGTGCCTCTGTGGGGGGGGGGAGTGGGGGGGGGGGGGGGTCAGATAGAGTGAGTTTTTTGTGTGTTTGATTATCTCTTGTTTTGTTTTGAATCATTTTTATTGGTTTAGGGTATGGTTTTACTTATAATTATTATTTATTTATAAATTGTGTGATTTACTTATAATTATTATTTATTTATAATTAAGGTGTGATTTACTTATAATTATTTATTTATAATTAAGGTATATCTACTTATAATTATTATTTTATTTATAATTAAGGTATAATTACTTATAATGATTATTTATTTATAATTAAGGTGTAATTTACTTATTAGTATTCATTTATAATTAAGGTATATAATCTACTTANTTTAGGGTATGATTTACTTATAACTATTATTTATTTATAATTAAGGTGTGATTTACTTATATTATTTATTTATAATCAAGGTATAATCTACTTATAATTATTATTTATTTATAATTAAGGTATAATCTTATATGATTATATTATTTATAATTAAGGTGTAATTTACTTATAATTAGTATTTATCTATAATTAAAGGTAAATTTACTTAATTATTATTAATCAATAATTAAGGTGTCATTATGATTTAAATAATACCTGCAATATAACTAATTATTGCCATCAAACATACAATTAAAAGAAAATTAAAGAATCCGAACAAATGAATAAGGTACTAGACGAATAAACAAACAAATGAAGAATAAACAAAACAAGAAAAAAATCAGACCTTAAAGAAAAGTTAAACAAATGAATAAAAAACACTGGGTAAGTAAACACAAACAACAACAAATGAATAAAACACTGGATAAGTAAACACAAACAACAACAAATGAATAAAACACTGGATAAGTAAACACAAACAACAACAAATGAATAAAACACTGGATAAGTAAACACAAACAACAACAAATGAATAAAACACTGGGTAAGTAAACACAAACAACAACAAACCGACCTTAACAATAACAAACAAATGAAGAATAAAAATAAAAAGAATCCGACCTTAAAAAAAAAAATTAAAATGAATAAAACACTGGATAATTAAACACAAACAACAACAAACCGACCTTAACATTAACAAACAAATAAAGAATAAAGAGAAAAAGAATCGACCTTAAAAAATAAATTAAAGAATAAACAAAAACACTGATAAGTAAACACAAACAACAACAAACCACGCGTAACATAACAAACAAATGAAGAATAAAAAGAAAAAATCCGACCTTAAATTTTTAAATGAATAAACACTGGATAGTACAACCCCCGACCTTAAATAGTTTTTAAAATTAATAAAAACAGGATAAGTAAACACAAACAACAACAAACCGACCTTAAATAGTTTTAAAAAATGAATAAAACACTGGATAAATAAACACAAACAACAACAAACCGACCTTAAATAGTTTTAAAAAATGAATAAAACACTGGATAAGTAAACACAAACAACAACAAACCGACCTTAAATAGTTTTTAAAAATTAATAAAACACTGGATAAGTAAACACAAACAAACAACAAACCCGACCTTAAATAGTTTTAAAAAATGAATAAAACACTGGATAAGTAAACACAAACAACAACAAACCGACCTTAAATACTTTTAAAAAATGAATAAAACACTGGATAAGTAAACACAAACAACAACAAACCGACCTTAAATAGTTTTTAAAAAATTAATAAACACTGGATAAGTAAACACAAACAACAAACAAACCGACCTTAAATACTTTTTAAAAATGAATAAAACACTGGATAAGTAAACACAAACAACAACAAACCGACCTTAAATAGTTTTAAAAAAATGAAATAAAACACTGGATAAGTAAACAACAAACAACAAGAAACCGAACCATTAAATACTTTTAAAAATGAATAAAACACTGGATAAATAAACACACACAACAAACCGACCTTAAATAGTTTTAAAAAATGAATAAAACATGGATAAGTAAACACAAACAACAAGAAACCGACCTTAAATACTTTTAAAAAATGAATAAAACACTGGATAAATAAACACAAAACAACAACAAACCGACCTTAATACTTTAAAAAATGAATAAAACACTGGATAAGTAAACACAACAACAAACCGACCTTAAATAGTTTTTAAAAATTAATAAAACACTGGATAAGTAAACACAAACAACAAACAAACCGACCTTAAATACTTTTAAAAATGAATAAAACACTGGATAAGTAAACACAAACAAACAACAAACCGACCTTAAATAGTTTAAAAAAATGAAATAACACTGGATAAGTAAACACAAACAACAAGAAACCGACCTTAAATACATTTTAAAAATGAATAAAACACTGGATAAATAAACACAAACAACAACAAACCGACCTTAAATACTTTTAAAAAATGGAATAAAACACTGGATAAGTAAACAACAAACAACAAACCGACCTTAAATAGTTTTAAAAAATGAATAAAACACTGGATAAGTAAACACAAACAACAAACAAACCGACCTTAAATACTTAAAAAATGAATAAAAACACTGGATAAGTAAACACAAACAACAAACCCGACCTTAAATAGTTTTTAAAAAATTAATAAAACACTGGATAAGTAACACAAACAACAAACCGACCTTAAATAGTTTTTAAAAAATGAATAAAACACTGGATAAGTAACACAAACAACAACAAACCGACCTTAAATAGTTTTAAAAAATGAATAAAACACTGGATAAGTAAACACAAACAACAAAACAAACCGAACCTTAAATACTTTTTAAAAATGAATAAAACACTGATAAGTAAACACAAACAACAACAAACCGACCTTAAATAGTTTTTAAAAATAAACAAAACACTGGAATAAGTAAACACAAACAACAACAAAAACCGACCTTAAATAGTCTTAAAAAATGAATAAACACTGGATAAGTAAACACAAACAACAAACAAACCGACCTTAAATACTTTTAAAAAATGAATAAAAACACTGGATAAGTAAACACAAACAACAACAAACCGACCTTAAATAGTTTTTAAAAAATGAAATAAAACACTGGATAAGTAAACACAAACAACAAACAAACCGACCTTAAATAGTTTTAAAAAAATGAATAAAACACTGGATAAGTAAACACAAACAACAACAAACCGACCTTAAATAGTTTTTAAAAAATAAACAAAACACTGGATAAGTAAACACAAACAACAACAAACCGACCTTAAATAGTCTTAAAAAATGAATAAAACACTGGATAAGTAAACACAAACACAAACAAACCGACCTTAAATAGTTTTAAAAAATGAATAAAACACTGGATAAGTAAACACAAACAACAACAAACCGACCTTAAATAGTTTTAAAAAATGAATAAAACACTGGATAAGTAAACACAAACAACAACAAACCGACTTAAATAGTTTAAAAAATGAATAAAACACTGGATAAGTAACACAAACAACAACAAAACCGACCTTAAATAGTTTTAAAAAATGAATAAAACACTGGATAAGTAAACAACAAACAACAACAAACCGACCTTAAATAGTTTTAAAAAATGAATAAAACACTGGATAAGATAACACAAACAAACAACAAACCGACCTTAAATTTTTTAAAAAATAAAAAACACTGGATAAGTAAAACAAACAACAACAAACCGACCTTAAATAGTCTTAAAAAATGAATAAAACACTGATAAGTAAACACAAAAACAACAAAACCGACCTTAAATACTTTTAAAAAATGAATAAAACACTGGATAAGTAAAACAAACAAAACAACAACCGACCTTAAATAGTTTTTAAAAAAAATAAACAAACACTGGATAAGTAAACACAAACAACAACAAACCGACCTTAAATAGTCTTAAAAAATGAATAAAACACTGGATAAGTAAACACAAACAAACAACAAACCGACCTTAAATAGTTTTAAAAAATGAATAAAAACACTGGATAAGTAAACACAAACAACAACAAACCGACCTTAAATAGTTTTAAAAAATGAATAAAACACTGGATAAGTAAACACAAACAACAACAAACCGACCTTAAATAGTTTAAAAAATGAATAAAACACTGGATAAGTAAACACAAACAACAACAAACCGACCTTAAATAGTTTTAAAAAATGAATAAAACACTGGATAAGTAAACACAAACAACAACAAACCGACCTTAAATAGTTTTAAAAAAATGAATAAAACACTGGATAAGTAAACAACAAACAACAACAAACCGACTTAAATAGTTTTTAAAAATAAACAAAACACTGGATAAGTAAACACAAACAACAACAAACCGACCTTAAATAGTCTTAAAAAATGAATAAAACACTGGATAAGTAAACACAAACAACAACAAACCGACCTTAAATAGTTTTAAAAAATGAATAAAACACTGGATAAGTAAACACAAACAACAACAAACCGACCTTAAATAGTTTTTAAAAAAATAATAAAACACTGGATAAGTAAACACAAACAACAAACCGACCTTAATAGTTTTAAAAAAATGAATAAAACACTGGATATGTAAACACAAACAACAACAAACCGACCTAAATAGTTTTAAAAATGAATAAAACACTGGATAAGTAAAACACAAACAACAAACCGACCGTAAATAGTTTAAAAAATGAATAAAACACTGGATAAGTAAACACAAACAACAAGAAACCGACCTTAAATACTTTAAAAAAATGAATAAAACACTGGATAAGTAAACACAAACAACAAACAAACCGACCTTAAATAGTTTTTAAAAATAAAACAAAACACTGGATAAGTAAACACAAAAAACAACAACAAACCGACCTTAAATAGTTTTTAAAAAAATAAACAAAACACTGGATAAGTAAACACAAACAACAACAAACCGACCTTAAATAGTCTTAAAAAATGAATAAAACACTGGATAAGTAAACACAAACAACAACAAACCGACCTTAAATACTTTTAAAAAATGAATAAAACACTGGATAAATAAACACAAACAACAACAAAACCGACCTTAAAAAAAGTAAAAAAAATAAACAAAACACTGGATAAGTAAACACAAACAACAAACCGACCTTAACAATAACAAACAAATGAAGAATAAAGAGAAAAAGAATCAGACCTTAAAAATAAATTAAAGAATAAACAAAACACTGGATAAGTAAACACAAACAACAACAACAACAACAACATCCAAACACACGACGAAATACACAAGTCAACACAGGCAAGAACCTGACCTGATGGAACCACGCTGAGCCGGCGACCCAGCACGTGACCTCTTCAGGATAGAGAAACCGAAGTCCGCGATCTTGGCCCGGTAGTAGGAGTCGAGGAGGACGTTCATGGACTTGAGGTCAAGGTGGAGAACCTGTGGAGGACGTAAGTGAAAAGAATGGGGAAAATTATGGAAAAGAAAACGAAGGAAATAGATTACATTTTTTTTGTTTATTTATTGTGGAGGACGTAAGTGAAAAGAATGGGGAAAATATGGAAAAGAAAACGAAGGAAATAGATCACATTTTTTTTTGTTTATTTATTGTGGAGGACGTAAGTGAAAAAATGGGGAAAATATGGAAAAGAAAACGAAGGAAAGAAATTAATTTTTTTTTGTTTATTTATCAAAAAGATGGGGAAGAAAACGAAGGAAATAAATCATATTTTTTTTGTTTATTTATCAAAAAGATGGGGAAGAAAACGAAGGAAAAGGATATTTTTTGTTTTTATTTCTCTTCCTATATTTTATATATATGTATCATTTTGTATTCATTACATTCATTGTTTATTCACTTATTTTCCTTCATTACCCGAATTATTCTCCCCTGCAAAAAAATAGACCAATAACAACACACAACATCAGCCTTAAGATTTAACTCCATCCTTCTCGATTCAACTCCACGAAGCGAAGATTAAACGAAGCTAATTGAAAACACACGAAAAAGAGGGAACCAACAGGTAAGAACTCACTCACCTGAGGTTCATGTTTGTGGAGGTAGTTCATGCCTTGAGCCACGTCTTTGGCCACCACAAAGTAGGCTGCGTGGTCGAGTTTGTCGCGCCTGAGGGGGTTGAGAAGAAAAAAAAAAACATTAACAGGTTGGGAAATAGAGGAAGAATAAACATGAACAGGTAGGGAAAATAGAGGGTAAAAAAGAAAAAAAAAAAAAAAAAAAAAAAAAAAAAAAAAAAAAAAAAAAAAAAAAAAAAAAAAAAAAAAAAAAAACAGAGGAAGTTAAGAAGAATATAAAACATGAAGAGGAAGTTAATTTAAGAAAAAAAACAGGTAGGGAAATAGAGGAAGTTAAGAAAAAAAAAACATTTACAGGTAGAGAAAATAGAGATTTATAGTGACATACATGAACAGGTTGGGAAAATAGGAGGAAAGAAAAAGAAAAAACATTAACGGGTAGGGAAATTAGAGGAAATTAAGAAAAAAAACATGAACAGGTTGAGGAAATAGAGGAAGTTAAGAAAAAAAAAAACATTACAGGTAGGGAAATAGAGGAAGTTAAGAAAAAGAAAAAACATTAAGGGTAGGGAAATAGAGGAAATTAAGAAAAAAATATATAAG
>NW_020870385.1:49042-61542 GCF_003789085.1 Penaeus vannamei | reverse complement strand
TCATCTGCAAAATAACGGAGTATTATTTGCCCAGTGGAGTTCATACTGGCAACACGCACGTCCTGTTGTTGACACGTGGCCAGTGCTTGCATGGATCAATGTTCCTGACTATAATTCCCACAAGCATCAGGGGCTTTTAAATCGTACTCCATTCTCCCTCTCTTTCTTTCTTTCTCTCTCTCTCATTATATATACATATATATATATAATATATATTATATATATTATATATATATATATATATATATTTTTTTTTTTATTTCTCTTTCTCCCTCTACCTATCTATCTCTGTCTCTCTTTCACCCTCTCTCTCTCTCTCTCTTTCTCCCTCTCTCACTCTCTTTCTCCCATTCTCATTCTATTCTCCTCTCTCACTCTCTCTTTCTCCCTCTATCACTCTCTTTCTCCCATTCTCATTCTATTTCTCCCTCTCTCACTCTCTCTCTGTGTGTGTGTGTGTGTGTGTGTGTGTGTAGTATATATGTGCAAATCCTTTATATATATATATATATATATATATATATATATATATATATATATATATATATATATATAATATATATAAATATATATATATAATATATATATATATAAATATATATATAATATATATATATATATTATATATAATATATATATATTATATGTGTAGACATAACATATACATATCATCATCGGGGATGATATGTATGTTTCCACCTCTGAGGATCCTCATGGCACACCGCCAGGCAGGGACTCTGCCTAACCCACGACTTCCTAGGTCGTCCCACAGGCTTCCTCCACCTAGGTCTGCCTCGTACAGAGACAACCTGGTAGGCAGGATCAACCTCTGGGAAGCGAGCTAGGTGGCCGTCTAGCCTGAGTTGGCGATCTCACAGTACAACCATTGGTTGGACACACGGTCCCGCTACAGTACCCATGATCCAAGGACCTATTACAAAAGACATCAAGACGAGACTCCAAGGCACAGGATAATGTCCAGGTTTCACTACCGTATAGCAAAACTGGCATTATCAGGGCCTTGGAAACGCGTAGCTTGGTCCTTCTGCACAGGTACCGGCATCTCCAAATACTCTTGTCGTGAGAGTTCATGACCCCTGCTGCCAGGCCAATCCGTCAGCTGACTTCCTGGTATGACAGCCCTGAGTTATGAACTACACTACCAAGGGACCTAAAGCTCTCTGTGATTTCAACGTTCTCGCTGCAATCACATACTGACCGAAATAGTTTTTCTAGCTAGTCCCAAAGTCCTGGATCTTGGTCTTGGTCCAGGAGACCTCTAGACCCAAGGGCTTCGCTTCATTACTAAATGCATCCAGAGCCACCACTAAGGATTCCAAAGACTCAGATAGAATAGCAACATCATCAGTAAAGTCAAGGTCAGTAACATTGACATTGCCCAGAGTTGCTCCACAATGACTTTGAACAGTAGCTCTGCCTAGTATCCAGTCCATGCATGTGTTGAAAAGTGTTGGTGCCTTGTCTCACTCCTGAACTAATAAGAAAGGTCGACATATATATATATATATATATATATATATATATATATATATATATATATATATATATATATATATATATATATATATATATGTATATGTATATGTATATGTATATGTATATGTATATGTATATGTATATATGAATATATGTACATATATCTCTATCTATTATATATATATATATATATATATATATATATATATATATATATAATATATATATATATATATATACACATTTACATATATACATATACATATATATATACAACATATACATATATATATATATATATATACACACATACATATATACACACATATATATATATATATATACAATACATAAACATATATTATATACATATATTATATATATATATATATTATAATATATATGTATATACTATATATATACATATATATAATATATCATATATATACCACATATACATATATATACACACATACATATATACACACAACTATATACACACATATACACAATATACATACATATAATATATATATATACAATATATATATATATATATATATATATATATATATATATATATATATATATGTATATACATATATATATATTTATATAATATATATTATATAGAGGTATAAGATGCCCAAGACTAGTTATGGACTAGTAAGGATCATAGAGAACTAGGCATATTCTCGAGCAATATGTATGTCCTGGTCGAAGTTCCTGTATCTCTGGATAGGTAGCTGGCATGTGTATTACGTAGATCACTAATCTTATCCAAGAGTCAGTGATTATTTAGTAAAACGGTAACCTGATAGACGCATACTAGATTGTGCAGCATGGTGGAATGGATTCTGACGCGCTCGCACGATTATACGAGCTGTGCACTATAGCGCGAGTGGAGCCGAGTATATAGAATCCAGCATCGGTAGAGTCGGTGGCCTACAGGCTTACTAAAGATCGCTCCCAGTATAGCCTGCATACAGTGATCTATCTACTACTCTATATCTACATGCGAGCCTCTACATGAATATCATTTATGACTATTCGAAAGTATGAAAGTAGCGCTCCATCGTTTACTACTACACTAAGGTAGTTCTACTATGCTGCTATGAAGAGCTCGTACCACCGACATGTCGCGCATAGACCGTGCTTATGTGAATGTATTATATATGGTAGCTAGAGTAGGCATAATCTCTATCTATCCTATCTGTACCTGCTGAAAAAGCGTAAAGTGTTAGAGCAGATGAGCTTAATCAGTATGCATTATACAACTGTTATCAGATATCTGGAGAAAGTCAGCGATCTCCAACACATTGAACAATCGCTGAAGTAAATCGTAGCGAATTCTTCTATATTCCGTACATTGACAATCGCATAACCTTAGTAGCTGAGTAGGTTCGTGCAAAGATTTAACTGTCATGTCGTAGTAGTGATAATCTAACAGTCCAACATGATCTGTCCTGCTATAGAATACATAGTATGACTGACGCGAGCTTCAGTACGCGATACGAGTCGTACGCCGACCACGATTACATGATAGGTAGAGTCCGTGAGCCTCCGGATCATCCCTATATATGTACATGACTAATGAACATCTGATGGATAGCAGTAATGCATCGATAAATATCCCACGTAGTGTGTGTCGCCGGCAGTATACTATACGGTATACCACACATCCATATATAGTAAAACATATATAATATGATATATTATACTAATACCTATAATGTATAGGTATTATATCCAGTACATAACATACGATATAGTATGTATACATTATAATATCATATTACTACTCTATATATATATAGTATATTACCCTCACATTATCAGAGCATGTGGTGTGGCATATATATTCAGCGAAATATACAGAAATGCGCAAAATGTACATACATATAGTAAATATATAAATATATATAATGTATATATACGTGGTGTGCATTATATGAACACACACACACACAGTGTAAAGCAACCATACATACGCATATACAACGACGAGTGCAAACGTAGCGCGGACAGATGCCACACCTCGGAGGTGAACAAGTCCAGGACGTGAGTTATCCCCGGATGCTAATGAGGCCAGGCGGGTACGGCAAGCGCGTGAGTGTAGTCGCGGAGTAACTGAAAGAGAGTCCCGGCAAGAGTGAAGACAGGTCGCGCGTCGGGGAGAAGCGAGCGCATGAGACGTTACGTCTCATAGTGCCTGCTACCAGGGAGAGTGATTCAGCAGAGTGATAAGGTCGCTTACAGTAGCAAGCACAGCGAGCCTGTATGATAAGAGCAGCATATACTCGGCATCAAGGTATATAGTATATAAGGAGATCAGTGAGGAATATATGGTATGGTGGGCGAACGAATTATTCACATACCCCCTGAGATAATCAGAACTTAGGTTAAACCTCCCGATTAAATACAGTATACTCTAATGGCTATTAATTTAAACACACTACATTCACAAACTTCTAAATGTTATTTTATGCCATTAAATAATCAACCATGATCTCTCCTAAGTCGTTATCTCCTTACGATTCAGGATAATAACGATCTGAAGTGTGCTTGCAAGGAATTGACCTCATGTCCCTAGGATCTGACATGTACTTGCAAGAAATGAGGCTCATTGCCTTCCCTAGGATTTGAAGTTGTGGTTTGCAAAGGAATTAGCTCATGTCCTAGGATTTGAAGTGTGCTTGCAAGGAATTTAGCTCATGTCCCTAGGATTTGAAGTGTGCTGCAAGGAATTGAAGCTCATGTCCCTAGGATCTGACATGTAGCTTGCAAGACATGAGGCTCATGTCCCTATGGCGCAGTGGAAAGCGCGCTGGACTTCTAATCCAGAGGTCGTGGGTTCGAATCCCACTGGGGATGAACCTTCCACGCGGGAGGTTCCAACACTTTACGTAAGTTGCGAAGAGAAAGAGAGTAATAGTTGGTTTCGGCTATTATTAAGTGCTCGTGTAACATGACGTGTAACTCTTAAACTGTCTGAATGATTGCTGTATTTTTCTCTGTATGTGGGCCATCGTTTCAAGAGTAAGTGATATGTTGATAAACGTAAAAAAAAAAGAGAAAAATAAAAGAAAGTGAAAAAGGTATAGTAAAAATGTGAGAGAGAAAAAAAACTTTCCCGCCATACTTCGTATCTCAAACACTTCTTTCGTTATTTTGTCGAAGTTAAAAGTACCGTTTCTTTTTTTTTTATTCTCTCTCTCTTTCTTTCTTTTCGTCTCTTTTCTTTGTTCAGCTTCAGTTAATTGTTACGAAATCACCCTCCATTTATCCAAGAGATGTTTGCAAAGGGGGAAGTGGGGGTGTCAGAGGGAGACGTATATAAAATAATAAGTTAGACTGCGATGACTGTGAGCTTGGGAGTGAGTTAGGTTTGTGACTGTTACTTGCAAAGAGAGGGTTAGGAGCGGGAAAAAATACTTAGATTGCAATTATAAAGAAAGTTCTTATCCCATGTTGTTCTTGAATAATAATAATAGTAGTAATAAATACGCATTGTGGTTGAAATCAATTTGAGATCACTTTTTCAACGCCAAACACGACAAAAAGCAAAGAACATGAAAGAATACAGCAAACATAACGAAGAAAACAAGAATAAAACACGTTGTTCTGTGTGCCATCTTTTCTAGAATCTAAAAAATTAAAACACAGTAAACAAGACACAGCGAAATAAACACAGGAAAGCAAAAGGAATTCTAGATTCTTAACACATTATTCTCTCTCTCCTTGCAGTGGTTCTGTTTCCTTGCATAACCATGTCGATTGCCCAGTAACGTTCGCATTTGCAATCTATCAGCCAGTTAGTTAAAATTGTGCGAGATCCGACCCAATGAATATTCATATATATGGACGTGCATATACACAAATAAATGCATATCTGTCTATCTATGCGATCGATACACATTCATCTATCATTCTATCCAGTAGCTATGCATGTCTAGACTGACAGATATGCATCTATTTTTATATATACACACATGTCAGTATAAGTGAGCACAATTTTAACAAACTGACCTTATGATATGGGTGACTTTGGTTCCTACATTCTCAGATGTCGCGAATTATATATATACGTCGAATATGGCAGGATTTTATGGGGATTTTAAAAATTACTAGAACATGATGTGTGAGATTCACTTACAAGAGAGAAATCACACCAATGATACGTTTACATTATGCACATGTTAGAGTCAAAGTTAAGAGGACTTAAAATCAACACGAAGTAACTTGGAAGATGAAATAAACCCCACAATTAGACACAACGTGAAGAAAGTTACAACCCCCGCAAAACCCTTAGAAAACGTGAAGAAAGTTACAACGTTAGAAACAACGTGAAGAAAGTTACAACCCCACAACAACCCTTAGACACAACGTGAAGAAAGTTACAACCCCACAACAACCCTTAGCCACAAGAAACTGAAGAAAGTTACAACCCCCGCAACACCCTTAGACAACAACGTGAAGAAAGTTACAACCCACAAACCCTTAGGAACAACGTGAAGAAAACATTAACAACAACCCCAAACCTTAGCCATAACGTGAAAGAACAACAGACACAAAATACTCAATGGAAAAAATACTCATGAATGAAAACAGCGCACTCTACTCACGGGGAATTGTGAATGAGGTTGTACAGCGTGCCGCCTGCCAGGTACTCGAGCAGCATGAAGGGTCGTGCAGCGGTCGTACACACGCCCATCATGAGGACAACCCGTGGGTGGTGCAGCTGCTGTAGGAGAGCAGCTTCGGAGCGGAAGTAATTCTTGTCGTCCTGTAAGTGTCATCGGGGTCAAGAGGTCAAGGGGTCAAGCAGTCAAGGAGGGGTCAAGGAGGTCAGGGTGAGGTGAGGTCATGATATTTCTCCCCCGTAAGAGGTCGTTCATGTGTATATATATATAAAAAAATGAGTCGTGTAGAAAGCATAGCAAGAAGTCGTGTGTTCCTTCATCTCGTCCGGATATTATTAAAAGTCGTCCGTATGTCTCAAAAAAGGAGAAAAATATAAGTAAAATAACAAATAAACGAAAAAAACAACAAATTGAAATGCAAAATAATAAATAAACAAATAAAAAAAAGCAGAAACAAAAAGCTATTAACATAAATACACAGCAAATAGGAACAAAACAAAGGATACAATACTACTTATGATTACCAGTAATTACAATAACAATGACATTACACGAACATAAATAACGAAAAGAAAAAATGCACTTGAATACAACATAAAAGCAAAATAAAAACAAAATTTACCATTAACTATGAAAAGACCCGTATTGTCAACAGAGAAAAAAACACCATCTGTTTCTCTATTACAAGGCAAGTAACAGATTGTTTCATGCGTGTGTTCTACTACTGCACAAAAACTGTATTTATCTGTCTAAGGACTGCAATTTTCCCCGTGAACTTTTTGAAATATTCTCTCTCATGCACTGTCTTGTCTTCAGGTCATTTTTCATGCACTTTTCTGAACTTCTGAAAGTGTTCTGTGACCTTCTTGTTTTTTTTCAAGCAATCGGTATTGTCAGTTCTCTTCTAATCGTCTGAATGTAGACCCTCTGCATGCTCTACGAACTTATTTTCTATAATCTTTCTATGATTTTTATTTGAAGATTTAATTTCGTTCATTGGCTTCATAAACTCCCCAATTTAGACCCTCTGGTTATTTTGTGAACTTATTTTCTATACTCTTTCTATGATCTGATTTTAAGATTTAATTTCCTTCACTCGCTTCATAACTCCCCACTTGATCTTTCTTTCGAAATTTAGCATTTAGGTTTACTTTCACTCACTAATATACTAGATCTCACACATGCATTAATAATTCATACCTCTATTAAACGGAGACTTTCTCTGTGTATCATCTCACTACATTTACCCTCCTTGCTCTTATACAGCTAATCTTATCAACTTTATCAACTTTTCAGTATTTTTTTTGTCTGTCTCCACCCTTCTTGTACCCTCTCATCCCCTCACCTTTTACTCCTCTATCTCTCTCACTCCTGCTCTTTTCTACTCCCTCTATCATTTCTATTCCTCTATCTTTCTATTCCTTACCCTTCCACTCCCTTTCCACTTCCTCCTATTCCTTCCACTCCAACTACCACCTTCCACTCCCTCCCACCCCCTTTCTTCCCTTCCTCCCTTCAACTCCCTCCCCCTCCCCCTTCCCTCCCACCTCCCTCCCACCCCCCCTCTACCACCCCACGTACCTGCGAGAGCTTAAACTTGAGCTCCTTCACCGCCACGTCCGTCCCGCAGTAGTGCCCTCGGTACACGGTGGAGAAGGACCCCTCCCCCACCACGTCCCCAGGCCTCCACTCGACGTCGGCAGAGGCTATCTCGCACTTGTTCAGGACGTCTCCGGACCGAAGGCGTTCCAGCTCGTTCTCCAGACTCCTGAAGGCGCGGCAGGAGGGCGGCGGGAGAGGGAGAAGAGAAAGGGTGAGGGTGGAGGTTAATGAGGGGGAGGGGTTTTGAAAAATGGTGGGTGGGTGGGTTTGTTTGGGTGGGTGGATAGGTGGGTGGGTGGGTAGGTGGGGTGATTGGGTGGGTGGGTGGGTGGTGGGGTGATGGTGGATGGAGGGTGGATAGGTGGTGGGGGTGGGTGGATGGGTGGGTGGTGGGTGATGGGTGGTGGATGGATGGATGGATGGATGGATGGATGGATGGATGGATGGATGGGTGGATGGATGGGTGGGTGGATAGGCACAGACAGACATGAAGAAAGATAGACAGGTAGGTAGATAAATAGATTGATACACAGAAAGAGTTAAAACATACGATAAACTTTTCAGAAAAAAATGATGGCATATAGAATGTTACGATTAAACTAAAAGTTTAAAATAAAATTAAATTTAAATAGTGAATTTACATGAAGAAAAAAAAAAAAAAACATGTATGGGGGATAAAACAAAAAAAAAGACGAAATGAATAATAAAAAAGAGAGAAAATGAGAAATGAAATAAAAGAAATTAAAAGACCAAAACAAGGGGAAATCAATGATGAAATTAAATTAAGAGAAAAAAAAAGAAAAAAAGAAAAAAGGACATGAAAATCGACGATAAATCACTGTCAACAACCTGGCGATTTCACAACACCAAAACACAACACAAAAGCCTCAAAAACACCGACCTGATCTGCTGACGGTGTTGCTTCGTCTGGGACACCATCTGGGTCAGGAGGTCACGCTTGCTCAAGGTCATAGACATCTTGCCTGACCCTTCCTTCTTCTTCCTCCTCCTCCTCCGCCTGTGCTTCCCTCCTCTCTCCTCCACTCCAGAACCTCCTCCTCCTCCTCCTCCTCCAGGTGCGGTTCTACCTGCAGGAGAATCGGTCGAAGGCGCGGATTTCCTCTCCGGGGAACTCACCTGTGGAAGGGGCGGGGAATCAATACTCGTTTTTCGATGATTTCGATTTTCGGATTTTTGGTTCTCTGTGTCTGTATGTTGTTGTCTGTCTGTCTCTCTATTCTCTTCTCTCTCTCTCTCTCTCTCTTCTCTTTCTCTCTCTCTCTCTCTCTCTCTCTCTCTCTCTCTCTCTCTCTTCTCTCTCTCTCTCATCTCTCTCTCTTCTCTCTTTCGTTCTTTCTCTCCCTCTCCTATTTTTTTTGCTTTCATCCTGCCTCTTCTTGATATTGTTTGTACTTTCTTTACTTTTTTCTGTCCTCTCTCTCTCCTCTCTCTCTCTCTCTCTCTCTCCCTCTCTCTCCTTCCCCTCTCCTCTCCTCTCTCCCTTCTCCCTCCTCTCTCTCCCTCTCCCCCCTCTCTCTCTCCTCTCCCCCTTTCTCTCTACCCTTCGCCCCTCTTTCTCCTCTCTCTTCTCCTCTCTCCCCCCTCTCTTCTCCCTTCCCCCTTTCTCTCTCTCCCTTCCCCTCTCTCTCCCTCTCCCGCCCCCTTGCCTCTCCCCTCTCTCTCCCCTCTCCTCTCCTCTCCCTTCTCTCTCTTCTCTCTCCCTCCCTCTCCTCTACATTATGCCCTTGTTCCGGTCTTACATTATGCCTCTGTGGTGTGGCGGCTCCAGCGTGTGTGTTCGACCCGCTGCGTTCGGGTTGAGTCGTGTACAGGGAAGGCGCTCTCGTGCCCACGACTTCCAACGCGGGGACACCTGTTGAGAAATAGAGAGAAAAATAAAATTAATAATGGTCATGATTGGTTTGAACGATTCTTTTAAAAGTTGTATTTTCTAGTGTGATTCTTTTAGAAAGTTGTATTTTTGGGTGTGTTTATGATGATTTTTGTGTGTGTAGGGGTAAATTTATTTTTATGGGTAGATAGGTATACATGTACTGTACATGGATTACCTACGTGAGGTAAATATGATAACTTTACTTATGTCCTAAATGCTCAGGCTATTAGAGTAAGATAACAAACGATAACAAACACTTGAACATAAATCACAAAGAAATTAGTGATAACATACCCCAGCAACCTAAACGAGAGGGAGACAGAGAGAGAGAGAGAGAGAGAGACAGAGAGAGAGAGAGAGAGAGAGAGAGAGAGAGAGAGAGAGAGAGAGAGAGAGAGAGAGAGAGAGAGAGAGAGAGAGAGAGAGAGAGAGAAGAAGAGAGAGAGAGAGAGAAGAGAGAGACGAGAGAGAGAGAGAGAGAGAGAAGAGAGAAGAGAGAGAGAGAAGAGAGAGAGAGAGAGAGAGAGAGAGAGAGAGAGAGAGAGAGAGAGGAGAGAGAGAGAACCGAGAGATCGAGAGAGAGAGAGAGAGAGAGAGAGAGAGAGAGAGAGAGAAGAGAGAGGGAAGAGAGAGAAAGAAACGATAGGAGAGAGAGAGAGAGTGAAAGAAACGAGAGAGAGAGAGAGTGAGAAACGAAGAGAGAGAGAGAAAGAAAAACGAAGAGAGAGAAGAGTGAAAGAAACGAGAGAGAGAGAGAGTGAAAGAAACGAGAGAGAGAGAGAGAGAGAAACGAGAGAGAGAGAGAGAGAAAAGAAAAGAGAGACGAGAGAAGAGAGAGAGAGAGATCGAGAGAGAGGAGAGAGATCGAGAGAGAGAGAGAGAGAGAGAGAGAGAGAGAGAGAGAGAGAGAGAGAGAAGAAGAGTAGAGACGGCTGATACTCTCGAGACGAAGTAGAGTAACGAGAGAGAGAGAGACAGTGATAGAGAACGAAATAAAGGACAACGAGAGAGAGAGAGAGAGAGAGAGACGCGAGACAGAGAGCAGCAGCCAGAGAGATGAGGAGAGTAGAGAGAGACCGAGACGAGAAGAGAGACCGAGAGACAGAGCAGGGAGAGAGATGAGAGATCTGGAAGAGACACGCAGAGGAGAAACCGAAGAGAGGAAGAGAACCAGAGCGAAGCGAGAGAAGAAAACGAAGAGAAGGAAGAGAACGAGAGAGAACGAGGAGAGCGGAACGAGAAGGAGAGAGAAACGAGAGAGAGGAAGAGAACGAGAGAGAGAACGAAAAAGGCAAACGAGAGAGAGAGACAGAAACAGACAGATAATAAAACCACGATCCCCATGTAATCACAACTGCTAGCATTCGACAGTGACAGATCGTGGGAATAACGCCAATGTGGTAATACTGCTGCGCCATCATCATCCGCGCGCGTGGCAACACTGCCCCCCGAAACACTACCTTATGACATGTTGTGAACGTGTGTGAAGACTTCAATGTTCCATAAAAAAGAATAAATTTGGCCAGTGTTCTCCATCTTCTTCTCTGTGTTCTTCGTGTTCATTAATTAATTACCACCACTACTAATATACAAAAAAGGCTATTAATAACAGTTTTTGTATACGTTGCATTCAAAGAAGAATATTTGTGTAATATGATATGAGATCTAATACACATGAGACGCAATCTGTGTGGTATGCATGTATATACACGATTTATCTAATTTATCTACACGCACGCAGCACGCACACAAAACGCGGCGGGCGCGACACCCCACGGCAACGGCACCACGCCACAAACGCACAGCGTAAATCACCACACACACCATGTGGGCACACACACACATCGCACACAGTCATCACGACCGGACACACACAGCACACGACATCACATCAACACACATATATATATATATATATATATGTAGAGAGAGAGAGAAGAGAGAGAGAGAGAGAGAGAGAGAGAGAGAGAGAGAGAGAGAGAAGAGAGAGAGAGAGAGAGAGAGAGAAAGAGAGAGTAGAGAGAGAGAAAGAGAGAGAGAGAGAAGAGAGAGAGAGAGAGAGAGAGAGAGAAGAGAGAGAGAGAGAGAGAGAGAGAGACGAGAGAGAGAGAGAGAGAGAGAGAAGAAACGAGAAGACGAGAGAAACGGAGAGAGGAAGAGACGAGAGAGGAGACGAAAAAGAACGAGAGACAGACAGACAGATCAGGTTTTTGACAGAGATAAAGCCCACGATCCTCTTGTAATCACAACTTGCTACCATTCGAACAGTGACAGTCGTGGGGAATAACGCCAATGTGGTAATAATACTGCGCTATCATCTTCTGCGCGCGGTTGGCAAACACTGCCCCCCCCGAACACTACTTTATGACATGTGTGAACGTGTGGTGAAAGATTTCTATGTTCATAAAAGAAAAAAATTGTAGCATGCACATATATGTATATATATATAATATAATATATATATTATTATATTATATTATATATACGATAGAGAGTATAGTAGATAATATATATAATATATATATATGCCTTTAAAAAAGATAATGCTAGCAATGAATACGATTCTCCACAATTTCATCCCCCCCTCCCCTCCCCCTTAGAACCACCTCCTATAGGGGGGACACCTTCCCGTAACGAACGACCGAAATAACACACACACACACACACACACACACACACACACACACACACACACACACACACACACACACACACACACACCACACACACACACACACACACACACACACACACACACAATACAGCAAGTCATCGTTTAGCACCATCTGCTGAACACAAACCTAAACAAACCCTAGACGCTTACATATATATATATAGGATACGCCTGACTTACTTTCGGTTAA
>NW_020870385.1:41542-44042 GCF_003789085.1 Penaeus vannamei | reverse complement strand
ATATCGTTTTTATTTTATTTATTTATTTATCTATTTATCTATTTTTTATTATTTCGTTTTATTTATTCTTCTTCTTCTTATCATTATTATTATTATTATTATTATTATTATTATATTATTATTATTATTATCATCATCATTATTATTATTATTATTATTATTATCATTATTATTACTAATATATATATATATATTTTTTTTTTTTTTTTTGGGGGGGGGGTAGGTGAGATGACAATTTTTTCTTATATTTTTTCCATTTTGTTATTATTATTTATTTTATCTCTTTTTTTTTTTTTTTTTTTTTTTTGGGGGGGGGGGGGTGATATAAATGATAAAAGGATAAAAGTGGTAAGTGGTGATTGAATGGAGAATGTAGGAAGCCACGAAGAGAAAGAATGAGATTAGGCAAGGATGATGATGGTGATAATGATAACATAACGATTATAATGATGATAATAACAATGATAAAGTATGGTGATGGTGATAACAATAGTAGTAGGAATACCAATAATAATGATAATAACATCATAACAAAAATAACAATGATATAAAACAATGATATCAACAAAATAACAATAATAATGGTAACAAAAACAAAAATAATACAAAATGAATAATAACAAAAACAAAATAATAACAAAAATAATGATATTAACAATAATAAGCAATAAAAATATAAATAAAAACAGTCACACATCACACTGTTATAATAATTTTTCCCTTTATCCGCCTCCTTATACCTCCATCATCATTTTCATCATCACCATCATCACTCATCATCATCGTCCTCATCACAATCTCCATCATACCCATGCCACTTCCATCCAACATCACCACCACCACCACCACCACCACATCAACACCATCTTCATCACATCATATCCAACCCCATCACCACACACACATCACCACATCAACACCACATCTTCATCACATCATCACCATCATATCCATGCAACATCCCACCACCATCACCACATCACCCCCCTCATCACACCATCATCATATCCAACCCCATCACACATCCACCCGTCTTCATATCCAACCCAATCAGATCAACCCACCCTCATCACATCAACATCATCACCACCACACCATAACCCAACCCTCATCACATCACTCCTCATCACATCAACCCCCCCTCATACATCATCATATCCAACCCCATCACCACCACCACCATCTTTCACTCTCCCTCGCCAAGTATGGACCACAAAAATGACAAAAGAAGATAGACTAAACACCATCTGGTATTAAGCGCAGATATCACAGAGACAAACCTAATAAAAGTGTATAATGGAGAACCCTGTAGACGTGTGTGTATGTGTATGTGTGTGTGTGTGTGTGCCTGTATGTAAATATTGATATGTAGATAGATAGATAGATAGATAGATAGATAGATAGATAGGATAGATAGATAGATAGATGACACACACACACACACACACACCACACACACACGCGCGCGCGCGCACACACGCAAACACACACGCACACACTTTCTTGCCGGCACTCCCCCCCCATGCCCCCGACCCCCCTCTCCGTCTTCCCTTCCCCCCCTCTCTCACCAGCCTCCCCTCCCCCCCTCCTTCGTCTTCCCTTCCCCCTCTCTCACCCCCCCTTCCCCGTTACGCTGAGCAGACCACGCATAGTATATTCATAGATTTGCTTAGAATACCATAGGTGTGGGGTTTTTAAAAGCAAAGAGGAAATTCATAGCATCACTGGGAGATGTACAAGGCGACCAGGTCACATATATCTTTTTTTATTTTTTTTTATTTTTTTTTTTTTTTTTTTTTTTTTTTGATACGAAAATTGTTCAGAGAATATAGCACTTGTTTTGGTTGTCTCAGATTTATCACTTTGGTTTTGCCTTAGATTAGTAAAATCAAACATACATATATAATTCATTACATATATATATATATATATATTTTTTTTTCCCTTCTTTTTCCTTTTTTTCTCCCACCGAAGAAATAAGATTTTTTTTAGAGTACATACACCTATGGCTGGATTTTTTTTTTTTTTTATCTATATATATACATTCATTGCAAAATATGTATCTCCTTTCTTTTTTCTCTTTTTCCTTTTTCTCCCCACCGAAGAAATAAGATTTTTAGAGTACATATACCTATGGCTGGAGAAATGTTCATCTGACAGTCTTAACACTTGTGCACTCTAGAAGGAAATTTGAGAACATTTACGTTTTGAAGACTATTACAAATACTTCCGTACATACAAACAGACAGACACAGATATTCAAAATCTATCCTCCATATTTTATTTTTTATTATATAACCTCCCCACGGAAAAAAAAATATAATCTATACTAAAAACGTAAAAACAACAAAGTATGAATCATGTCAAACACTTCTCTTGTGACTGACGACTGACCGTTACAAAGTACTTTTTGAAACTGTGAGGGGGGAAGGGGTGGGGTGGGGTGGGGGAAGGGGTGTGTGAGGTGGGGTGGGAGAGGGGGAGGGCAGGGGTGGGGAGG
>NW_020870385.1:31542-36542 GCF_003789085.1 Penaeus vannamei | reverse complement strand
TCCTTCCCCATACATCATACACATACGTAATACCCTCCCCCCACCCCCTCCACCCCCACCCCCCCGTAACCCCCCCCCCATTTCCTTCTAATGTAAACAAACCCAATATCTATTCACATCCATACGGTTCCTCTCACTCTCTCTCTCTCTCTCTCTCTCCAGTGCTATATTCACCTAGGGGATTTTGTTCACTCTGTACCCTGCACTCCTGTTTCCGGTTCTGAAAGCTCCTTTGAAGACGTGGACAAATGCTGTCGTTATTTTCACCGGTCATGTGGTCACAAAAAAAAGGAAAAAAAAGAAAAAAAAAATGGTTCAAAACAGCTTGGTGAAGACAGTGTTTTTGATAAGAGTGAAAATGATTTCATCGGCCGAGTGATAGTGATGCTACTGATGATGATAGTAATGAAGATTATGATAATGTTATTATTATTTATTATCATAATAATATTATTATTATATTTATTTAATATTATATTTATTTATTATTTATTATTATTTATTTATTAGTTATTTATTATTATAATAATAAATAATTATGATAATTATGATAATGATACTGATATGGGTAACAATGATAATGGTAATGATAATACTGATATGGGTAATAATGATAATGATAGTGATAATAATGATTATAAGAATTATTAAAATTGTTATTATCATTATTATCATAATCACCATTATGAACATTATAATAATAATGATAGAAGTGATGATGGTGGTGGTGGTGATATGGGTATCAAGTGATGATAATTATTAATGATTAATAATATTATGGATAGAATGACAGTGGTAGTGGCGACATCAATAATGATGAGATTATTATTATTGATGATGATGATGGTACCAATAACATCAACAATTTCACTCTTGATAACAATAATAACCATAATGGTCAGAAATGGTCCTAGTAATGACCTGAACATAAATATAGTAATGATAAAAAAATAACAAAAATAATTACCATAAATAGCAAAAGTGTTGCCGAGAGTCAAGAATTAAATCACTCATAAGACCCGACAATAATAAGAATATCCCAGAGTAATTAACACACACTCCAGAATACATACCGACTTCTCCACCACGACGAAACGTTCTCCCTCTCTCCCTCTCTCCCTCTCTCCCTCTCTCTCTCTCTCTCTCTCTCTCTCTCTCTCTCTCTCTCTCTCTCTCTCTCTCTCTCTCTCTCTCCTCTCTCTCTCTCTCTCTCTCTCTCTCTCTCTCTCTCTCTCTCTCTCTCTCTCTCTCCTCCCTTCTCCACTCCCTCCACTCCCACTCCACTCCACTCCCACTCCCACTCCCACTCCCTACTCCACTCCCACTCCCACTCCCACTCCTCCCACTCCCACTCCCACTCCCACTCCCACTCCCACTCCCACTCCCACTCCTCTCATCGATTCACCGTGTACCGTGGCCGCCAAGAAACCGTGATTCCAGATAAAATAACATTGAGCACTGTGGTAGCCGTATAGTGTGGTTGATATCGTGTGGTTTTGCGCAACCCTACTCGAATACACTACCGAAGCAGGTTGTATTACGTAAACGCTGTTCCAGATAGTACGAATAGAGGAAAGCGCGAGAAAGTTGTTCATTATATTGTAATGTTTGTGATATTGGTACCGAGAAGTGTCAAATATATGATTAATACTTTTATTAATTGTAATGCTTGTGATATTGGTATCAAGAAGTATCAAATATATATGATTAATACATTTATCTACTGATTTTTATTTATAACATTAGACATTCACGGATTTTCTACATCTATTCACCTATTTATATTTAAGACATTAACGGATACGATGGTTCTCTACTGACAACAATAGGCCTACAATCCTAAAAGATATAACACAGCCACTTACACGCATAAACAAATCATTTAACAGTATATTTACGTCCATCTGATTGCTCTCTGTAATTAAAACAAAAAATCGATGGTTCTCTACTGACAATAGGCCTACAATCCTAAAAGATATAACACAGCCACTTACACGCATAAACAAATAATTTAACACTATATTTACGTCCATCTGATTGCTCTCTGTAATTAAAACAAAAAATCGATGGTTCTCTACTGACAATAGGCCTACAATCCTAAAAGATATAACACAGCCACTTACACGCATAAACAAATCATTTAACAGTATATTTACGTTCATCTGATTGCTCTCTGTAATTAAAACAAAAAATCGATGGTTCTCTACTGACAACAATAGGCCTACAATCCTAAAAGATATAACACAGCCACTTACACGCATAAACAAATCATTTAACAGTATATTTACGTCCATCTGATTGCTCTCTGTAATTAAAACAAAAAATCGATGGTTCTCTACTGACAATAGGCCTACAATCCTAAAAGATATAACACAGCCACTTACACGCATAAACAAATCATTTAACAGTATATTTACGTCCATCTGATTGCTCTCTGTAATTAAAACAAAAAATCGATGGTTCTCTACTGACAACAATAGGCCTACAATCCTAAAATATAAAACACACCCACTTACACGCATAAACCCTTCATTTAACAGTATATTTACGTCCATCTGATTGCTCTCTGTAATTAAAACAAAAAATCTATCGTTTTAAGTGTTCAAACTGTACAGCAAGCTTACACAATGCACAGTTTTCTTCCGTTACAAAGATTCTCATAACAGTAGATAATCACAGTAAATGGCTGTTTACAGATAACTAGGACCATTTATTGAAACTTCTCTGCTTTGGTACATGATCGTCTATTTATAGTTTTTTTCCTGTCTGGATTAACGGGGTAACAAGGTGGTTGAGGTGATGTGGTTGGCCTATAATTTTGTGGTGGTTCGTGGTGGTGGTTGTTGGCGGTGGGGTTTTAATGTTTATGTTCATGTTAATGTTTGATGTCCGATGTTTGTTCATGTTAATGTTTGATGTCTGATGTTTGTTCATGTTTGATATTTGATGTTCATGTTCGATGTTAATGTTTGATGTTCATGTTTGATGTCCGATGTTCAATGTTCATGTTTTATGTTTTATGTTAATGTTAATGTTTGATGTCCGATGTTCGATGTTCATGTTTTATGTTTTATGTTAATGTTAATGTTTGATGTTCGATGTTTGATGTTCAATGTTCATGTTTGATGTTCGATGTTAATGTTCATGCTTGATTTTCAATGTTAATGCTAATGTTCAATGTTCATGTTTGATTTCCGATGTTCAATGTTTGATGTTCATGTTAATGTTCATGCTTGATGTTCATGTTCGATGCCCGATGTTCAGTGTCAATGTTAATGCTGATGTTGATGTTGATGTTATTGATGGTGGTGGTGATCAAGATGAAGATGAAGGTAAAAGACATCAAAATAAGAGCCATAATAACGATCACAGGAACAACAACAACAAAAAAAAAAAAAAAAAAAAAAACAAAAAGCAAAAATACAGTGCAATAATAATGGAATATTTAAATGTGAATATCAATGATAATCATAATGATGAGGATAACAATAATAATAATAAAAATCCATAGCGAAAACGCAAAAAAAAAAATAATAATAATAATAAGAAATAACAGGGTGATAATAATGATGATATTATAACGATCATATACAGGTGATAATAATGGCAATTGATGAAAAAATAACATTCACAATAATCACAACACAACAGTAACAGCAACACTAACCTTCCTTTTAAAAAAATAAGGAAAGAAAGAAAGAAAAAAAAAGAATAGAAATAATATAGAATAGAAAAAAGAAAAAAAATAGAAAAAAAAAATAAAAATGCCTTTCCAACTATTAAAGAGAGATAGAGAGAGAGAGAGAGAGAGAGAGAGAGAGAGAGAGAGAGAGAGAGAGAGAGAGAGAGAGAGAGAGAGAGAGAGAGAGAGAGAGAGAGAGAGAGAGAGAGAGAGAGAGAGAGAGAATTTAGCCAACCGGAACTTAGGCCTAACGCAAGTGTCATAAGAGGAACCACAGCCTGGCATACTGACACACCGACGTCCGTTTGTCATATGCCATCGAACCGTGACGGAGAGGAAGGGTTAGAGTGGGACTAAGCTGAGAAAACCACGTCACTTCACAGGGAGAGGGAGGGGAGAGGGAGGGAGAGAGGGGAAGAGGAAGGGGAGAGGGGAAGGAGAGGGAGAGGGAGAGAGGGAGGTGGAAGGGGGAGGGGGGGAGGGGGAGAGAGGGATATTTAGGAGAGGAGGGGGAGGAGGGAGGAAAATGACGAGGAGGGGGAGGAAGATGAAGAGGAGGAGGGAGGAGAAGGAGAGGGAGGGAGGAGAGGAGAGGGGAGGAGGAGAAGGGAGGGGAGAGGAGGAGAAGGAGTGGGAGGGAAGAGGGATAGGGAGGAGGAGAAGGAGAGGGGAGAATAGGGAGGAAGAAAAGAAAGAGGGGGAGGGAGGAGGGGAAAGTAAGAGGGAAGTGAAATAGAAAGAGGGAGGGGGAAAGAGAGAGAGAGAGAAGGAGAGAGAGAGAGAGAGAGAGAGAGAAACAGAACAACTAAAGTAATGATAATGACACCGGTTTTGTTCATCAACATTAGTTCACATTCACAGTTCTTTACCATCAAGAAATGTTTGCGAATTTAATTACCAAAGATGAAAATCCCTCTAACATTTAGAAACAAACAAACAAACAAAAAAAAAACATTTCATAGCGTTTCATGACATATTATACAATATTTCATACAAGATAAAACAAACTTAACGGGTTCCAACACAATAATTTTGATAACAGTTTTGTCTTTATGCATTTCTTAAGAAAACCGTACTGCAGCAAGCTATTTAATGACGGGAACATACACAAATACATATACACGCATGTGTGCGTGTGTGTGTGTGTGTGTGTGTGTGTGTTGTGTGATGTGAGTGAGTGAGTTGAGTGAGTGAGCAGAGAGAGAGAGAGAGAGAGAGAGAGAGAGAGAGAGAGAGAGAGATGTGAGTGAGTGAGTGAGTGATGAGTGAGTTGTGAGTGAGTGTTGTGTGTGTGTGAGTGAGTGAGTGAGTGAGGAGT
>NW_020870385.1:24042-26542 GCF_003789085.1 Penaeus vannamei | reverse complement strand
CATATATCTATCTACATTATATATATATATATATATATATATATATATATATATATATATATATATATATATATATATATGAATACACACACGCGCACACACACATATATATATGCCTATAGATACATATACGTATGCATATATATATATATATATATATATATATATATATATATAATATATATATATATATGGTGTGTGTGTGTGTGTGTGTGTGTGTGTGTGTGTGTGTGTGTGTGTGTGTGTGTGTGTGTGTGTGTGTGTGTGTTGTGTGTGTGTATGTATAATATACACATATACATATGCATATACACATACACGCATATTCCTGTGTGTGTATATATATACACATTTATATATGCATATATGGTAAATTTGGGAATGCATCCCCACACCATTTTTGGGTGAATAGAATAATTTTCCAATAGCTTTCGTCGTGTTTCGAACGATTCATTTCCTTCGCAAACGAAGCATAACTACGATATCGGTCTCGATAGCTGGGAGGGGTATGATAGGCCCACATATCTGGGAATTTCGAGAAATATCGGTAGAATACTAGTAAGCATAGTATATTAACACATTTCCGGGTTGTATAGGGAGCTCCACCCCTTTAACCCCCCCTCCCCCCCCCCCTCCCTCGCCTGGTCTGCAAAATCTTGACCTTGTATGTTCCAGCAGGAGAGAGCCCGAGCAAACCTGGTATCAGACACGTTTTCAGTAGATATTGGGTGCGTCGACCCCCTTTTTACCCCCTTTCAAAATCTGCAAAATCTTCCCCCCTCATATATTCCGACAGGAGAGATCCCAGCCAGTTTTAACCTCATCTTACCTGAAGTCTTAACTCCAGACGGGCCAGGCTGCGGGTCACTGGGATCGTCGGGGTATTCCAGGTCGTTGTTGGCGGGAATTGCGATCGCTTACGGCAAAGTTACACTAATTTCTTCGTTTTGTTTTTTTTTAATCCTTTTCCATGCACCACAAACCCACTGGTGTCTTTATTTCTAAATGATACGATGTTTTACAGTGTATTTGTACATCCATTGGCAATACACCGTGACGTTGATTTAGTAAACTTCGTCATTTTGTTGATATTTCGCAGTGAATTCGAAATTAATTGTTCTCACAACCTAACACTGTCTAACCATGATGGAACTGATATGAATTTCAACCGCCTTCTCCTAGGCCCAGCTTCTATTGTCACGTGATGATCTATTCCATATCTGATTGGTTCTATTGAGTGTCTATGTTCACGCACGGATCTAATTGGCTCATTTGATTTCCCGCGCATACGTCATCCGCTACAAATCCGTCCGATTTCCCGTGGCTTTAACGACTTTTTGTCATTTTGTTGCGGCGTTGGAGGTGGGTGGTTATTGCGGCTCCTGGAAATCGTGGGTTTTATATCCTCCATAACACCGTTATCATCAATTTGCGCAGAAAATGGTATAGAAGAAAACTATCATAGAATGATGTGGTCTACCACATGGTAGGCTCAGATTCTTTAAATTGGGCGTGGGGTTGCATTTCCAATAATACCGCATATATGGTCATATATATATATATATATATATATATATATATATATATATATATATATATATATATATATATGCATATATACATATTTATAGACATAAAGAATAACAATGTTTGCAGAATGGTGTAATAAAAAGTTCTGCGAATAGTCATCAGTAAGTAATTATTTAATTATATTATTTATATTCCGTTTTACCAGCAATGAGGTTTGTCTCATTTAAAGTAATTTTCTCTTATGTTCACTTCGTTAGTTTTTAATTTACGAACAGAGGTTAAATGATTTTTTTTTTTAATTCAAGAAAAAAAATGAAACTAATTTTGTCATATTCACGTTTTTTTTTTCATGATGACAAGTTTTATTAAAAATTGTAAATTACGAGCAAGATTAACAAGGGGTGAAATCAGTTTTAAAATCATATAGTGTATTTAGTGAAATTTCTTTTTTTTTCTTTGCTGGAACTAAAGGTCTTAAAAAGCGTGACATGATTCCATGTTTTGAGACAAATTTGTAGCGTGACGTTTGCAAAATTGGACAATCTGGTTAATTTTCTCCTATTTATCATAACTGCCTCGTTTAATATGTTTGGGTATTAGTAATTGCTGAAGGTAAATGTAGATAAGCCATCACTACCATAAAAAATTCTAATATAGCATATATATGTACATGTATGTATATTACTTGTATGTATGTATATATATATATAATATAAATAATATATATATAATATATATATATATGTATATATGTATGTATATGTATATGTATATATGCACATGTATGTATATATATGTATGTATATGTACATATATGTCTATATGTCTATGTACATGTATGTATATGCAAATGTATGTGTATGTATATGTTCAACAATGCGGCCTCCTAATTGCTATTCAAGCCAATGAAATATATAGTAACAACCCTCATTAACTCCCCATACAACACACAAACAGTTGTACACAAATA
>NW_020870385.1:16542-21542 GCF_003789085.1 Penaeus vannamei | reverse complement strand
AAATCCCCGAAATTCACCAACAGATCTCACCAACATCCTCAGCCGTTGATCGAAGTCACAGTTGCCAGATCAGCGTCAAACCTCCTTCGTCTGAACTTCTCAAAAAGATACAAACGCTTATGGAAACACTTTCTATCTGGCCACTGTGTCTTCGCGTTCCTTTACGGTAAAAAAAAAATACTTATATATATACTTGGCCGACAATGCGCCTAGGTAAGTACAGGTATTTCCACGCGAGTACTGATTGAATAGTCTATAAATCTGCGAGACGTGAGAAGTACGCACGCGAGAGGTAGTTGTATATCATACTTTTATACCTATTTGTCTCCCGTTGCACCTTGCACCAGCACGTTCCGTATACCTTGCACGAGTTTTCCGGTGCTTCGTCGACTTTCGGTCAGTCTTATACTTCTTTTGATACTTTTTTTCCTCTCTCTTTCTCTTTCTCTTTCTCTCCCTTGGTTTCTTCTCTCTGTCGGTTCCTCTCTCTTCTCTCTCTCTCTCTTCATCTCTCTCTCTAGCTCTTCTTTCTTCTCTCTCTCTCTCTCTCTCTTCTCTCTCTCTCTCGGTTTCTCTCTTTCTTCTCTCTCTCTCTCTCTCGGTTTCTTCTCTCTCTCTCTCTTTCTCTCTCTTCTCTCTCTCTCTCGGTTTCTTCTCTCTCTCTCTCTCTTCTCTCTCTCTCTCTCTCTTTCTTCTCTCTCTCTCTCTCTTTCTCTCTCTCTCTTTCTCTCTCTCTCGGTTTCTTCTCTCTCTCTCTTCTCTCTCTCTGGTTTCTCTCTCTCTCTCTCTCTTTCTCCTTCTCTCTCTCTCGGTCTCTCTCTCTCTCTCTGTTTTCTCTCTCTCTCTCGGTTTCTTCTCTCTCTCTCTCTCTGTTTCTTCTCTCTCTCTCTCTCTTTCTGTTTCTTCTCTCTCTCTCTCTCTCTGTTTCTTTCTCTCTCTCCTCTCTCTCTCTCTCTCTCTCTCTCTCTTCTCTCTCTCTCTCTCTCTCTTTCTTCTCTCTCTCTCTCCCTCTCTCTCTCTCTCTCTGTTTCTCTCTCTCTCTCTTTCTTCTCTCTCTCTCTCGGTTTCTTTCTCTCTCTCTCTTCTCTTTCTCTCTCTCTCCTTCTTTCTCTCTCTCTCTCTCTCCCTCTCTCTTTCTCTCTCCCTCTCCCTCCCTCTCCCTCTCTCTCCCTCTCTCTCTTTGGAATAATGGTGCACTGGGCAATAGTCAATTATATTTAAAGTTATATTTTGAATGCTGGGCAATATATCATTAAATATATAAAGTACAATCTTTTTTTTCCAATCGCACTTTACATAATACCATGTAACACCCTATCATATTAAGTATACCAGCGCGCACTTATCATTCCATATATATCTTTACGTCCATACAGAGCTACACTTCAAGGCTCAACACCCTTATAGACACCCTCTCCCCTTCACACTCCAGTTCACAAATGTTATGAAGAGGACACTTACTCTCCACCCTACAGATGGTCCGCCTAATACTGACAGTGATTAACCGAAGCTAAACAAAGCCAAACAAACAAACAAAACTAAACAAACGCGTCACAGGGCTTGTCTGTTCAACTCAATTTCCTTTTTTTTCTTTATGATAAACCGCCTGGAATCTTGGAATATATCTCCTATGATAGGATGGGATCATAGTCTGTCATATGGAAGAGTCTGTCATATGGGGGCGGTGATGAGAGTGACATGCCTTGACAAGAGATTACCGGAGGGGCTTTTGTCACGAAAACACTCGTAATTACGGTGAAGATGACTGTGCAACCCACTGTAAACTCATATTCATATCATGTCAACTCGTATTCATCATTCAACTTCATATTCATTCAATCATATCATATATCAACTCATATTTCATACCATATCATATCAACTCATATTCATAATATCATATCATCATAATTCATTCATATCAATCATTTCATATCATATCTACTCATATTCATATCATATCATATATCATATTCATATATCATATCTCATATATCATATCATCATATATCATATCAACTCATCATATCATATCAACTCATATTCATCATATCATATCAACTCATATTCACATCATATCAACTCATATTCACATCATATCAACTCACACATAATATCAACTCATATCACATATCAACTCATCACATAATATCAACTCATATCATATCAAATATCCACATAATATCAATTCATATTCATATCATATCAACTCATACTCATATCATATCTTCACACTGCATATGACGATAATGAGCATGTACCGAGTGATTCATACCCCTGTAATGTACACCAAAATGAACACCAAAATTTACGTCACTAAATACATCATACTTCACCATACACCATCATCATCCACCACACACACCTGTCGTGGTCCCAAACTCACCACCATAAATAAAAAAAAATAAAAAAAATTCAGAATTAAAGGTACTTCACCCCCTAGT
Source organism: Penaeus vannamei (assembly GCF_003789085.1). Classification (NCBI taxonomy): domain Eukaryota; kingdom Metazoa; phylum Arthropoda; class Malacostraca; order Decapoda; family Penaeidae; genus Penaeus; species Penaeus vannamei. Next base: position 19,098 of record NW_020870385.1, on the reverse strand, counting down.
AGTAGTAATAATTATTATAGTAATAGTAATAGTAATAGTAGTAGTAGTTGCAGTAGTAGTATTGTAGTAGTATTGTAGTAATATTTAGAGTGGTTGTAGTAGTAGTGGTAGTAAATAGTGTAGTAGTAGTAGTAATAGTAGTTGTAGTAGTAATAGTAGTAATAGTAGTAGTAATAGCAGTTATAGCAGTAACCAGTAGTTGTAGTAGTAGAATTAGTAGTAATAGTAGTAGTAGTGGTAGTAGAATATAGTAGTAGTAGTAGTAGTAGTAGTAAGTAGTTAGTTAGCAGTAGTAGTGCAGCAGTGGTGGTTTATAGTATGTAGGCCTACTTGTTTACGAATGAAAGAATGAAGTCTGTAAAATACGTTAATTATCGATTATAATGATAATGATGGTGATGATTATGAATATTATTGTCCTAATTACTGAGTTCTATGAATATTATTATCATCAGCACCTTTGCAGTTTATTTTCTTCATCCTCAGTAAAAAGTATATAAATATTCTTATTTATGTAAGCCATTTTGACATTACTTTGTTCTACGTTCCATAATTTTCTTGTTCTATCCCTTCCTGCTATTCCCTCGATATTTCACTCACTCTATCTCTTTCTTTATCAGTTATCACCCTTTATCTTGCATTCCTCCATCTCCTTCTTTAACATCTTTTATCTTGCATTCCTACGCATATTCTTCCTTTTATAAACCTCCAAAACAGCAAAATAAATGAATCGTTAATATCTTTTTCATGCATCCCTTCTAAATTTCTCTCCCTCCATCTCCCTCTTTATCATTAGACATCATTCCAACGCCTTTTCCTTTCTAACACAACCTCCAAAACTCCAAAATAAATGACCCGTTTAATATCTTTTTCATTTCCTTCTTTATCACCCTTTATCTTGCCTCCCTCACCTCCTTCTTTATCAACCTTTATCTCTATCACTCTTTATCATTCCAACGCCTTTTCCTCCTTTCTAACACAACCTCCAAAACCTCCAAAATAAAATGACCCGTTTAATATCTTTTCATTCCTTCTTATCACCCTTCCTTGCCTCCCTTCCTTCTTTATCACCCTTTATCTCTATCACTCTTTATCATTCCAACGCCTTTTCCTCCTTTCTAACACAACCTCCAAAACCTCCAAAATAAATGACTCGTTTAATATCTTCTTCATTTCCTTCTTTATCACCCTTTATCTTGCCTCCCTCACCTCCTTCTTTATCACCCTTTATCTCTATCACTCTTTATCATTCCAACGCCTTTTCCTCCTTTCTAACACAACCTCCAAAACCTCCAAAATAAATGGCCCGTTTAATATCTTCTTTCATTTCCTTCTTTATCACCCTTTATCTTGCCTCCTCCATCTCCTTCTTTATCACCCTTTATCTCTATCACTCTTTATCATTCCGACGCCTTTTCCTCCTTTCTACACAACCTCCAAAAACGTCCAAAATAAATGACTCGTTTGATATCTTTTTCATTTCTTTCTTTATCACCCTTTATCTTGCCTCCCTCACCTCCTTCTTTATCAACCTTTATCTCTATCACTCTTTATCATTCCAACGCCTTTTCTTCCCTTGTAACACAACCTCCAAAACCTCCAAAATAAATGGGTTTAATATCTTTTTTCATTTCCTTCTTTATCACCCTTTATCTTGCCTCCCTCACCTCCTTCTTATCACCCTTTATCTCTACCACTCTTTATCATTCCAACGCCTTTTCTCCTTTCTAACACAACCTCCAAAATAAATGACTCGTTTAATATCTTCTTCATAGCATCCCTTCTATATTTCTCTCCCTCCATTTCCTTCTTTATCACCCTTTCTCTTGCCTCCTCCATCTCCTTCTTTATCAACCTTTATCTCTATCTTTATCATTCCGACGACTTCTTTTCCTCCTTTCTAACACAACCTCCAAAACCTCCAAAATAAATGACCCGTTTAATATCTTTTTCCCTCCCTCCATTTCCTTCTTTATCACCCTTTCTCTTGCCTCCCTCATCTCCTTCTTTATCAACCTTTATCTCTATCACTCTTTATCATCCCAACGCCTTTCCTCCCTTGCAAACCAACCTCCAAAACCTCCAAAATAAATGACCCGTTTAATATCTTTTTCATTTCCTTCTTTATCACCCTTTATCTCTATCACTCTTTATCATTCCGACTTCTTTCCTCCTTTCTAACACAACCTCCAAAACCTCCAAAATAAATGACCCGTTTGATACTTTCTTCATCTCCTTCTTTATCACCCTTTATCTCTATCACTCTTTATCATTCCGACTTCTTCTTCCTCCTTTCTAACACAACCTCCAAAATAAAATGACTCGTTTATATCTTTTTCATTTCCTTCTTTATCACCCTTTATCTTGCCTCCCTCACCTCCTTCTTTATCGCTTCACCTTTATCTTATTCCTACGCCTTTTCCTCCTTTACAACCTCCAAAACCTCCAAATAATGACTTGTTTAATAGTCTTTTTTCCAACCCCAGACATATAGCTTCTCCGAGACGGCATCGGACCTACCCCTGTCTTGGTCGACGAGGGACCCAAACGTGGTGG
>NW_020870384.1:691263-698763 GCF_003789085.1 Penaeus vannamei | reverse complement strand
TATCTATCCTATCCTATCCTATACTATCTAATCCTATCCCCCATTCTTTCTCTACTTTCCTGCTTTCCCCTATCTATCTATCAATCTATCTATCACTCCTTCTCTATCCTATCTCCCTTACCTTCTTTCTCTACTTTCCTGCTTTCCCCTATCTATCTATCAATCTATCTATCACTCTTATCTATCTATCAATCTATCTATCACTCCTTCTCTATCCCATCCCTCCTACTTTCTTTCTCTACTTTCCTGCTTTCCCCTATCTATCTATCAATCTATCTATCACTCCTTCTATCCTATCTCCCTTACCTTCTTTCTCTACTTTCCTGCTTCCCCTATCTATCTATCAATCTATCTATCATTATCTTTCTATATCTATCTTTCTATCTATCAATCTATCTATCACTCTTATCTATCTATATTTATCGTATCTATCAATCTATCTATCACTCTTCTCTATCTATCAATCTATCTATCACTCTATCTATCTATCAATCTATCTATCACTCTAATCTCTATCTATCATCTAATCTATCATTCATCTATCTATTCATCCTTCATCTCATCTATCAATCTATCTATCACTCCTCTTCTATCTATATCTATCACATCTATCACTCCTTCTCTATCCTATCAATCTATCTATCACTCCTTCTCTATCCATTCAATCTATCTATCACTCCTTCTCTATCTATCAATCATCTATCTATCACTCCTTCTCTATCCTATCCCTCTTACCTTCTTTCCCTACTTTCCTGCTTCCCCTATCTATCTATCAATCTATCTATCAGTCCTTCTCATCTATCATCTATCATCATCTATCTATCAATCTATCTATCACTCCTTCTCTATCCTATCCCCCTTACCTTCTTTCTGTATTTCTGCTTCCCCTATCTATCTATCAATCTATCTATCACTCCTTCTCTGTCCCATCCCTCCTACTTTCTTCTCTACTTTCCTGCTTTCTCCTATCTATCTATCAATCTATCTATCACTCCTTCTCTTCCTATCCCCCTACCTTCTTTCTCTACTTTCCTGCTTCCCCTATCTATCTATCAATCTATCTATCACTCTTATCTATCTATCAATCTATATGTCACTCTTATCTATCTATCAATATATCTATCACTCATCTATCTATCAATCTATCTATCACTCCTTCTCTATCCTATCTCCCTTACCTTCTTTCTCTAATTCCCTGCTTCCCTATCTATCTATCAATCTATCTGTCACTCTTATCTATCTATCAATCTATCTATCACTCTTATCTATCTATCAATCTATCCATCACTCCTTCTCTATCTATCAATCTATCTATCACTATCTATCAATCGATCTATCACTCCTTTCTCTAACCTATCTCCCTTACCTTCTTTCTCTACTTTTCCTGCTTTCCCCTATCTATCTATCTAATCTATCTATCACTACCAGCCGCTACAAAGTCACTCTGTCCTTCTCTGGTGGATGGGTCTGGTATCTTAGGGAAGGGGGGGGGGGTTGTAGGAAGAAGGGAGGGGGCGTAGGTAGGAAGGGAAGTGAGGAAGGGGAGGGGTGTGTAGGGTAGAGAAGGATGTGGGGGAGAAAAGGGGGTTGGGGTAGTGGGTAGGGGAAGGGGAGGGTATAGAGGAAGGGGGGAGGGTTTAGGGTGAAAGGGGGTGGTAGGAGAAAGGCTAGGAAGGGAGAGGGTTTTTAGGGAAAAAGAGGGAAGGGTTTTAGGGCGAAAGGGGGGGTAGGAGAAAGGGGAAGGATCTTAAAGAGAAAGGGGAAGGGTTTTAGGGAGAAAGGAGGGTTTTAAAGTGAAAGGAGGAGGGTTTTAAGGAAAGGGGGTAAGGGTAGAGAAAGGGGGAGGGTTTTAGGGACAAAAGGGAGAAGGTTTTAGGGAAAGATAGGGTAAAGGGTAGAGGGAGAAGGGTTTAGGGTTTTAGGAAGAAAAAGGGATGGGTTTACGTAAACTAATAGACAGAACCAGGATGTTAAGGGAGATTTCTGGTGGGGAAGGAAGGAGAAGGAGACAATAGGAGGCAGTAATAAGAAGAGATAAAGATGAGAAAAGGAGAAGCAGAGAGGACGTACACAAGGAGAGAGGAAGACCCGACTGTATGGGGAAGGGGTCGCTGGGGGGAGGAAGGGAGGCGGGGGGGGTCGAATATTAGTTGATATTACCTTAATCTTCTCTCGATCACGCCCACGCCCCTTCTGACAAGTTCTCCCGGCCGAGGGCGCTGAGGAGAGGGTACCAATTGGTGCTATTACTCCTATGCGCCTTTGTCTTCTTATTAAGCTCGGTTCTCGTCTCCTGTCTCTCTCTCCCTTTCGCTCTCTCCTTCTTCTTCTTGGCTCTTCTTCTTCTCCTTCTTGGTTCTTCGTTTCTCTTCTCGTCTCCTGTTCTCTCTCCTTCTCCTTCTTCTTGGTTCTTCTTTCTCTTCTCGTCTTCTGTTCTCTCTCTCTTTCGCTCTCTTCTTCTTCTTCTCTTTCTTGGTTCTTCATTTCTCTTCTCGTCTCCTGTTTCTCTCTTCATTTCGCTCTCTCCTTCTTCTTCTTCATGGTTCTTCTACTTCATCTTCTTGGTTATTCATTTCTCTTCACGTCTCCTGTTTCTCTCTCCCTTTCGCTCTGTCCTTCTTCACCTATTCTCCCTCCCCTTCTCTCTCCTTCTTGGTTTTTCCTTTCTCTCTCCTTCTTCACCTATTCTCTCTCCGGCTTCTTCTTGGTTCTTTCTTTCTCTCTCCTTCTTCTTCTTCTTGGTTCTTCCCTTCTCTCTCCTACTCATTTCCTCTCTCCTTCCCCCCTTTTCCTTCTCCCTCTCTCTCTCTCCATTTTCCTTTCCTTTGTATTTTGTGTTCTTATTAATTTCACTTCTTGTCTCCTATTCTCTCTCTTTCATCTCATATTTTCTCTCCCTTTCGTTCTCCTTTTACTTCTTTCTTTCCCTTCGCCTTTGTCTTTTTTATTAACCATCTTCTCCTTTCCCTTCTCCATTCCTCTCTTCTTCCCTTATTTATTTATTTTTTAATTATTTCTCTCGTTCTCTTCGCCTTTGTTTTCTTAACTTCACTTCTCTCTCTCTTTTCTTTTTGTTTCTTCTTTTCTCTTTGATTTATGGATAATTTTTCTTCTCCTTTTCATTATTATTTTCTCCTTATTCTCCTGTTTCTATATTTGCCTTCTTCATCGTATTCTTATTACTATCATTTCTCTTTTTCTTTTCACTCTTTCTCGTTCTTCTTCTTCTCCACTTACTCCTTGGTGTCTCCTCTATTTCTTTTTTTTCTTATTCCTATTATTCTCACTCTATTCCTCTCTCCCTTTCTATCTCTATTATTTGTTCGTGTCTCTTCCTCTTTTATTTTTGCTAAGCTCTCTTTTCCCTATTCTTGTCCTCTCCCTTTTCTCTTCTTCTCTTTCGTCTCACGTGTTTGTCTTTAATCGTCTCATTTTCCCTTCTCTTCTTCGCTTATTTTTCTCTTTTCTTCTCTTTTCTCTTGTTACTTTTCTTTGAATGTTTCCTCATTTTGACGTAGTTGATTTATATACTTCTAAATTGTTCGTTCCTCTCTCTTTCTCTTTTCATTCTCTGTTTCTTTCTCTCTGTCGCTGTCTCCGTTTCTCTGTTTTTCTGTCTGTTTCTCTCTCTCTGTCTATCTATCTATCTGTGTGTCTGTCTCTGCCTGTCTGTCTGTCTCTGTCTGTCTGTCTGTCTGTCTCTCTCTCTCTCTCTGCGCATGTGTGCATATTTGTATATATGCATGTATGTATTTGTGTATGTTTTTATGTATGTATGTATGTATGTATGTATGTATGTATGTATGTATGTATGTATATATGTATATATGTATGTACTTATGCATGCATGCATGTATGTAGGTAGGTAGATAGCTGATAATTGAATATACATGTTTACACATATGCAAGTACGTACATGTATGTATCTCCATACATGTGTACCTCCGCAGGCGTCGTGTACATCAATGTGCGTGTCTATGTGCGTATCAAATACACATTCTTCGGTAACAGAGAAATACTTTCACCCAGAAGCCATTGCTGAAGGGTAACTGTGAAAAATTTGTCCTCTTTGTTTCGTCCTGTGAGATTTGTGGTAATTCAAACGTCAAGATGATGTATATACACCGTGAGTGCTCTGAGGGGGCGGGGGGGGGGGGGGAAAGGGTAGAAGGAGGGAGGAGCGGTAATGGGATAACGGCCAATGAGGTGGGTAATGGTCTCCGGAGGGAGGCGGAGGGGGGGAAGGAAGGAGGGAGGAAAGGAAGGAGGGAGGAGGGAGGGAGGAAGGAGGAGGAAGGAGGAGGGAGAAAGGAGGGAGAAAAGGAGGGAGGAAGGAGGGGAGAAGGAGAAGGAGGAGCAGGAGGGAGGAAGGAGGGAGGGAGGAGGAGGGAGGGAGGGAGGAGGAGGAGGAGGGAGGAGGAGGAGGGAGGAAGGAGGGAGGAAGGAGGGAGGAGGAGGAGGGAGGAGGAAGGAGGAAAGGAGGGAGGAAAGGAGGAGGAGGAAGGAGGGAGGAAGGAGGGAGAAAGGAAAGGAGGGAGGGAGGAAGGAGGGAGAAAGGAGGGAGGGAGGAGGGAGGAGGAAGAGGGGAGGGAGAGGAGGAAGGAGGGAGAAAGGAGGGAGGAGGGAGGAGGGAGGAGGAAGGAGGGAAGGAGGAGGAAAGGAAGGAGGGAGGAGGGAGGGAGGGAGGAGGAGGGAGGAGGAGAGAGGAGGGGAGGAAGGAGGAGGAAGGAGGGAGGGAGGAGGGAGGGAGGGAGGAGGAAAGGAGGAGGAAAGGAGGGAGGAAAGGAGGGAGGAGGAGGGGGAGAAAGGAGGAAGGAAGAGGAGGGAGGAAGGAGGGAGAAAGGAGGGAGGAGGAGGGAGGGAGGAGGAGGAAGGAGGAAGGAGGGAGGAAAGGAGGAAGGAGGGAGGGAGGAAGGAAGGAGGGAGGAAGGAGAGGAGGAGGAGGAAGGGAGGAAGGAGGAGGAAGGAAGGAGGAGGAAGGAGGGAGGACGAGGAAGGAGGGAGGAAGGAGGGAGGAAGAGGGGAGGAAGGAGGGAGGAAGGAGGGGGGGGAGGGGGAAAGGAGGACGGGAGAAGGAGGAGGGGAGGAGGAGGAAGGAGGGAAGGAGGAGGAAGGAGGAAGGAGAAAGGAGGGAGGAGGAGGAGGAGGGAGGGAGAAGGAGGCGAGGGAGGGAGGAAGGAGGAGGAAGAGGGAGGGAGGAGGGAGGGAAGGGAGGAGGAGGGAGGAGGGAGGAGGAGGGAGGAAGGAAGGAGGGGAGGAAGGGAGGGAGGAGGGAGGAAGGAGGGAGGAAGGAGGAGGAAGGAGGAGAAGGAGGGAGGAAGGAGGGAGGAGGGAGGAGGAAGGAGGGAGGAAGGAGGGAGGAAGGAGGGGAAGGAGGGAGGGAGGAGAAGGGAGGAAGGCGGGAGGAAGGAGAAAGGAAGGAGGGAGGAGGGGGAGCGGGAGGAAGGAGGGAGGAAGGAGGAAGGAGGGAGGAAGGAGGAAGGAAGGAGTTGGGGAGAAAGAGAAAGGAGCTGAGGAGAGGGTCATAAACACTCACGCACGCACAGACGCACATTAGCACGCCACATACACACATATATGTATATATTTATCTATCAGACAATCTATCTATTCAGTTATCTATCAATCTATCTGTCTATCTATCTATGTATTTATGTATGTATCTATGTATGTATCTATCTATGTATCTATCTATTTATCTATCTATGTATGTATCTATTTATCTATCTATCAGTCAACATATCTATCTATCTATCTATATGTATGCATAACCACACAAAGAAAGAGGAATACAGTTTGCCTTTCATCAATTTAAGACACTTAACCCTTTCGGATCACAAAAAAAAAAAAAAAAAAAAAAAAACCTGCTCCTTGTTTATATAATCGTCAGCTGATCGGGTTCCTCTATGTCCTCTTCTCTCGCATGTTTATCAATTATTCTCTCTGATTCCCTTTATGATGCTCAATCCATTAGCTGGAGGGTGTTAATTATCTGTCTTTGGTAGATCTTTGTTCTCTGGAAATTATCTGATCTTATTTACGTCGGTTATGTTAGTAAATCATGTGTTAGGGAGTACTGTATCGGTGACAAAGGATATGTATTATTTTTTTTTTTTTCTGGTTGATAATGTTGTTTTTCTATTTTATTTTTGTTTTTTGTTTTTTGTTTCTTTTTCGTGCTTTTTGTTTTATTTGTTTTTGATTTTATTATCTTTTTGTTGTGTTATTTTCGTGGTAGAGCTTGGGGTACAATATCATCCTCCTCGTCTTTTCACACACACACACACACGCACACACACACACACACACAAACAAACGAAAACACACATACACACACACAAACACACACACACATACAAACACACACACAAACAAAAACACACATACACAAACTAAAACACTCACGCAAACACACACACACACACGCGCACACACACAAACAAAACACACACACACAAACGAAAACACTCACACACACACACACAAACAAAAACACACTCACACAAATACACCCACTCATCCACACACACACAAACGAAAAGACACACAAACGCACACACACACACATAAACGCACACACATACACACAGACAAATTGTTATGTATATCAGCTCTATCTCACTTAGCTGAGTGATGGAGTAGAACCGCATTTGGCTTCCCCTTTCTCCCTTCTGTCCCCCAAACATCAAATTTTCCTTCTCCTCTTTCATTCTGTTTGTTTATTCAACTGTTCCTCTTGTATTCCTTTTATTATTCTCTGTTTTGTTCTTAGATGTTTATTGTTTCTAAGTACCTAATCTCGCCGATGCTAATGGTGGCAATTATGGTGATACAAATCGTGATAATTATCATGGAATTAGTTCCTTCTGCAACTGCCCCCCCCCCCCCCACCATAAATCCTGAAGACGGGTCCTGGCAATTGCTTATGTTTTTTGCAATGAATGTTGCAATGCGTTCAGAAATCGCTTTATAATCCTAGCTCTTTTTATGGTTTTTATTTCATTATTAAGTAAATCCAAAGCGGTATTGCCTGTATGTCTCTCTCTCTCTCTCTCTTTCTATCTCCCTTTCTCCCTCTATGTCCCTTTCTCTCTCTCTCTCTCTACCTTTCTCTCTCTCTCTCTTTCTCCTATTTCTCTCTTTCTCTCTCTCCATCTATTCTTTCTCTATACCTTCTCTCTCTCTCTCTACCTTTCTCTCTCTCTCTATTCTCCATCTATGTCCCTTTCTCTCTCTCTCTTTCTCTACCTTTCTCTCTCTCTCTATTCTCCATCTATGTCCCTCTCTCTCTCTCTCTCTCTTTCTCTCTATTAAAGGATTGAAAAAATGAATAAATTAATCAAATCAATATGTATTTTGTCATTCTAATTCAGACGAATATCTTAAAAAAAGCTTTACTCTAAAGACACATATTTATTGACATCTGTACCGAGATTAGCGATGCAAAGCCGCGCAATACGACCATAGCAAGGGACGAATGACGTCACAGTTTACCCAAGG
>NW_020870384.1:648763-681263 GCF_003789085.1 Penaeus vannamei | reverse complement strand
CTGGCGGCTGGCTCTCTCCTCCCCCCCTCTGGCCGCCCTTCTAATTCTTCCTCTCTCTCTCTGCCTGGACGAGGATGAGCACTGTTCCTTGAGGAGGCCACCAGCTGGTTCAGCCCACTCACGCCCACCTGGGTCGTGGTCACCACCTGCTGGTCCACGAACGAGCTCCACCTGCTGGGAAGATGCTCCAGGAACCGCGTCTTCATGGCCACCACGATCCTCTGACCAGGGGCGTCTTGTCCTCCGCCAGGAAGGTCCTCTCCATGCGCTCGTACACCGCCTTCAGGTGGTTGAGGCGGCTCTCCTCCGCCAGCCGAGCAAATCGATTCTGGGACTAACCGCCCGTGCTTGTTGGCCACGTCGAACGAGGTCAGCGCGCCCACGGCCAAGGTGTGGTCTCCCTGGATCACGAGGAAGCCGTAGGTGGCGTCCTCGGTGTACACCAGCTTCTGCGCAGGAACCCTCGTCTTGGCGGCGTCGTCCTGCTCCTCCGCCTCGTAATGGGGAGCGGGGTCCTTGCGGCCGCCCGTCTGGAGTATCTCCAAGACGCTGAGGGCCACTCCGACAGAGAATCCGGGTCCTGGTCCACTCCGACAGAGAATTCCTGGTCCACTCCGACAGAGAATCCGGGTCCTGGTCCACTCCGACAGAGAATCCGGGGTCCTGGTCCACTCCGACAGAGAATCCGGGTCCTGGTCCACTCCGACAGAGAATCCGGGTCCTTCCACTGAGAATTCCACTCCGAAGTCCTTCCTGAGCGAGGGAATGTCGGCCGACTCGAGCACGACGCCTTAGCGGTCCTGCAGACGCAAGAGTTCGTCGGCGACCCCGGGGATCACGACGGCCTCGAAGTTCTCCCCGAGCTTCTTCTTGAGGCCCTTGCCGGCTCGCTCGAGGCCAAGCAGGAGCTTCTCTCGACTGAGCTTGTCCGTGGAAGATGACGTCCTCGCTCCGAAGCTTTTGTAGGAGATGCGATGCTTCCACAGAGCGTTCAAAGGGCGTGTTGTCTCCAAGAGCATCCGCACCAGAGTGGCAGACCAAGGGCGTGGGCGGCTTCTGCCACGTCCTGGTGGAGGGGCTGCGCTTGGGTGTCGTATCTTTGCAATTGATTTTCTCAAGATTTTCTCAAGAAATTTCTAAATTTTTCCTTTCTCTTTTTTATCTCTCTATAACTACGCTTTACTTTTTGTTCAGCTTTAGAAAAATAAAGTAAATACATTAGATAATTACCATCATATAAGTAATGAAACAGAGGATAATTAATTTAAAATCTGAATTTTCTAAAAAAAAAAAAAAAAAAAAAAAAATGCAACCCCTTTTGAGTCTCTTCCCCTCTCCCCTCCTACTCCCCTTTCCTCCCCCTCCCCTTCTCTTCCTTCTTCCCCCTCCTCCCCTCCTTCTCCTCTCCCCTCTACCCCTCCCCTTCTCTCCCCCCCTCTCCTTCCTCCCTCTTACCCCTCTTTCCCCTCCCCTCCTTCTACCCTTCCTCCCCCTCCCCTTCTCTTCCCTTTCGTCCCTCCTCCTCTTCTTCCTCCCTCTTATTCCTCTTCTCCCTTCCCTTCTTCCTCCCCCTCCCCTTCTCTTCCCTTCCCCCTCTCGCCCCTCCTTCTCCCCCCCCTCCCCTCCTCCCCTTTCCTCCCCCTCCCCTTCTCCCCTCCCTCCCCTTCTCTCTCCTCTCCCTTTCGTCCCTCCTCCTCCCCTCCCCTCTCCCCATCTCCCCTGCCACTCTCCTAAATAAAAAACACAAAAACAATACCTTTTCTGAGAACGGAAAGTATATCAGATTATACACAATGGGAAATCTGGTATAATTATGTCTCTATTATATGTTAGATGTAAAAGACTACGTATCTGTTTTGTGATAGAAAGGGGAGTGCAAAAAAAAAAAAAAAAAAAAAAAAAAAAAAAAAAAAAAAAAAAAAAAAAGAAAAAGAAAAGGAAAAAAGAGGAAAAAAAAGAACGACAAAAAAAACAAAACAATGTATAGATAACTAGAAAAATAAACGAACAAGTAAATCGTAAAAAAAAAAAAAAAAAAAAAAAAAAAAAAAAAAAAAAATATATATATATATATATATTATATATATATATATATATATATATATATATTACATATATATATATATATAATGAATAGATAAACGAATATTAAAACATAAATAAGAGAAACAAGATTACGAAAAAAACAAACAAAAAACAAACAGACAAAATCCATATTGCGATGCACCTTACCCCCCCCAAAAAAAAAAAAAAAAAAAAAAATCACGAAATAGCACTAAGAGCGATGACAGCGACGTAGGGAGGGGGGGAGGAGGGACGTGATGAGGGGGGGGGGGAGGGTGTTCCACAATGAACAGTGAACAATCTCCGTAAAAGCGTAAATGAGAAGGGTAGTCTAAGAGACGCCCTCACTCTGTACTTAGCAAGTAAAGGACATATATTTAGTCCTGCAGAATACGGAACAGAAATGGCATAATTAAAGGTTTTGAACTTATTAACCGGATTATCCATTGCACGATGGAATATTTAAAGCCGTTTGAAATTATTAGCCGGATATCCATTGCACGAAGGTATAATTAAAATTGAACTTATTAACCGGATTATCCATTGCACGAAGCATAATTAAAGCCGTTTTGAACTTATTAACGGATTATCCATTGCACTTATTAAATGCCGGATTATCCATTGCAGAAATACGCGATGCACTAATTAAAGCGGTTTTGAACTTATTAACCGGATTATCCATTGCACGATGGTATAATTAAAGCCGTTTTGAACTTATTAACCGGATTATCCATTGCAGAAATACACGATTAAAGCCGTTCTGAACTTATTAACCGGATTGCATTGGTTTCTATTATACACCTAAGAAATTATCCATTGCAGAAATACGTGATTAAGCATAATTCATAAGATTAAATGAACTTATTAACCGGATTATCCATTGCACTAATTAAAGCGGGTTTTGAATTATTAACCGGATATCCATTGCACGATGGCATAAGTAGAGCCGTTTTGAACTTATTAACCGGATTATCCATTGCACGATGGTATAATTAAAGCCGTTTTGAACTTATTAACCGGATTATCCATTGCAGAAATACGCGATGGCATAATTAAAGCCTTTCTGAACTTATTAACCGGATTATCCATTGCAGAAATACACGTTGCACTAATTAAAGCCGTTCTGAACTTATTAACCGAATTGCAATGGTGTCTATTATACCTAGGAAATTATCCATTGCAGAAATACACGAATGCATAATCAAAGCGTTCTGAACTTATTATCCGGATTATCCATTGCAGAAATACGCGATGGCATAATTAAAGCGGTTTTGAACTTATTAACGGATTATCCATTGCACGATGGCATAATTAAAGCCGTTTTGAACTTATTAACCGGATTATCCATTGCACGATGGTATAATTAAAGCCGTTTTGAACTTATTAACCGGACTATCCATTGCACGATGGTATAATTAAAGCCGTTCTGAACTTATTAACCGGATTATCCATTGCAGAAATACACGTTGCACTAATTAAAGCCGTTCTGAACTTATTAAACCGAATTGCAATGGTGTCTATTTATACACCTAGGAAATTATCCATTGCAGAAAATACACGAATGCATAATTAAAGCCGTTCTGAACTTATTAACCGGATTATCCATTGCAGAAATACACGATGGCATAATTAAAGCGGTTTTGAACTTATTAACCGGATTATCCATTGCACGATGGCATAATTAAAGCCGTTTTGAACTTATTAACCGGATTATCCATTGCACGATGGTATAATTAAAGCCGTTTTGAACTTATTAACCGGACTATCCATTGCAGAAATACACGATGGCATAATTAAAGCCTTTCTGAACTTATTAACGGATTTCCATTGCAGAAATACACGTTGCACTAATTAAAGCCGTTCTGAACTTATTAACCGGATTGCAATGGTGTCTATTATACCACCTAGGAATTATCCATTGCAGAAATACACGAATGCATAATCAAAGCCGTTCTGAACTTATTAACCGATTATCCATTGTAGAAATACACGAAGGCATAATCAAAGCCGTTCTGAACTTATAACCGGATTATCATTGCAGAAATACACGATTTAAAGCCGTTCTGAACTTATTAACCGGATTATCCATTGCAGAAATACGCGATGGCATAATTAAAGCCGTTTTGAACTTATTAACCGGATTGCATTGGTGTCTATTATACACCTAGGAAATTATCCATTGCAAAATTAAGGCAGCGAACCATATGCGTTTGAGTCCATTTCCCAGGGCTATACAGTGTGATGTGTATAGTGTCAGAACCATTGAGACGGGTATTGTTAACGTTCGATTCAATCATTACATAAATCTGATTATTATAAAGTCGAATTTCAATCACGTCTCGCATTATTAAGATTGAGATACTCTGCTCACTCTGTAGTACACAACACACACACACACACACACACACACACACACCACACACACACACACACACACACAAACAAAACACACACACACCACACACACACACACACACAAACACCACACACACACACACACACACACACATCACACACACACACACACACAACACCACACACACACACACAGACATATATAAATGTGTGTGTACGTATGTTCATATATTCATATGTGTGTGTATTTATCACCATGAATTTTGAGTAAAAGCTTTCACGGGAAAACAGTAAAAAATTACCCTTCTCTCATCACTTTGATCAGGAGGAGAGAAGGAAGGGGAAGAGAAGGAGAGGAAGGGGAGGGGAGGAGAGGGAAGGGGAGGGGAGGGAGGGAAGAGGAGGAGGGAAGGAGGGGAGGGAGGAAGAGGAGGGGAGGAGAGGGAGGAGAGGGAAGGAGAGGGAAGGGAGGGGAGGGAGAGGGGGAGGAAGAGGGAGAGAAGGGGGGGAGGAGAGGGAAGGGAAGGGGAGGAAAGGGAAGAGGAGGGAGGGGAAGGGGAGGGGAGGAGAGGGAGGAGGGGAGGAGAGGGGAAGGGAGGGAAGGAGAGGGAAGGAGAGGGGAGGAGAGGGAAGGCGAGGGGAGGAGAGGGAAGAGGAAGAGCGGAGTGGGAAGGGGAGGGGAGGAGAGGGAAGAGGAGGGGGAGGGAAGGGGAGGAGAGGGAAGAGGAGGGAGGAGAGGAGGGGAAGAGAGGAGAGGGAAGAGGAGAGAGGAGAAGGAAGGGAGGGGAGGAGGGGAAGAGGGGGAGGAGGAAGAGGAAGAGAGGAGAGGGAGGGGAAGAGAAGAGAGGAAGGGGAGGGAAGGGAGGGAGGGAAGGGTAAGAGAAGAGAGGGAAGGGAGGGAAGGGGAGGAGAGGGGAGGGAGGAGAGGAGAAGGAAAGGGAGAGAGAGGAGAGGAAAAGGGAGGAGAGGAGAGGGATAGGGAGGTAGAGAGAGGGAAGGGAAGGGAAGGGTAAGAGTAAGTTGTATTCATCACTGAAATCCTTAAATATTTTCTTGCCAAGCACCCTTGAGTAAATTATGAAATTATAGAGCTTTACAGTCCACTCATTAATTAAATCGTTATTTATGACAATATATTTTCTTGTATTATATTAATATATAAGATAGTCACTATACTTTGTCTATTCTACATTTTAGAGAAACTGAATATAAAATAGTAAAGAAGAACAGCAAAATTATACAATTCAGCAGACAAAAAAAAAAAAAAAAAAAAAAAAAGAAAAAAAGAAGAAGAAGAAGAAGAAGAAGAAGAAGAAAAAAACGGTCCCAGTCAGTATGAAATTATTACATCACACTGAACAAAATCTATCAAATTGACCTTCATTTTATTTCCATTAATTTTAAGGCCTTGATAATCAGAGTTTCAGTACCACAGGTTTATACAGATGCATAAATAACATAAAATATGATAAGTAACAATTCCTTGAGGCAAAATGCATAATTAATGTTTTATGTACATCAAAATTACGTTGATTACTGATACATCTCTTGGTTTACGTAAATAACCATTCTCAATTACACTCATATCAAGCAGATACATGTTTTAACAGTGATATTTCAATTTGCATAAGTTTAACTTGATATAAAAGCGTGTGTGTGTGTGTATGTGTGTGTGCGTGTATCTGTGTATGTGTGTGTGTGTGTGTGTGTGCATGCGTGTGTATCTATGTGTGTGTGTGTGTATGTGTGCGTGCGTGCGTGTGTGTGTGTGTGTGTGTGTGTGTGTGTGTGTGTGTGTGTGTGTGTGTGTGTGCATGCGTGTGTGTATCTATGTGTGTGTGTGTGTGTATGTGTGTGCGTGCGTGTGAGTGTGTGTATGTGTGCGTGTATGTGTGTTGGGTGGTGAGTGAGTGTGCATTCATACCCGCAACTCTTCTACATTTCCCTCCGACTGATAAAATTACCCATTTTGAGAGCACTTCCATTCACAAAGCCAGGATTCAATAACCCTTTTCCAATAGAATGAACGCGTGCCATGCTTGTTAACCCTTTAACATTATACTTGTTATTCAGAAAAAGGATGATCATGTTTAATGAAAAAAAAAAAGATATTTCATCTAGAAAATGGAGAAAAAGTGATTCTCATATTAAATATATACACAAGGGGAATTCCCGGCGGGCTTCTACGGAGGGGGAGGGGAGGGGAGGGAGGGAAAGGGGAGGGGAAGAGGGGGGGAAGAGGGTGGGGAAGAGAGGAGAGGAAAGAGGAAGGGAAGGGGAAGGGAAGGAAGGGAGGGGAGGGGAGGGGAGGAGGGGGGAGAGGAGGAGGAGGGGAGGGAGGAGAGGGAGAGAGGGAAAGGGAAGGGAAGGGTAGGGGGGGGGAGAGGGAGGGGAGGGGAGAGGAGGGGGAGGGAAGGGGGGGGCGAGAGAGGGGGGGGTGAGAGGGGAGGGGAGAGGAGAGGAGGGACGCAGAGGGAGAGGAGGAAGGCAGGGAGAGAGAAGAGCAGGGAGAAGGAGAGGGAGGAAGGGGTTTACTAGTTTAAAAAAAAGGTGTGGTAGGGTATAAAACAGGAAGCGTGGAGGGGGAGGGATGAGGGGAGAGACAGGGAGGCCTATCTGCTTTTATTCAACCTTCACCGCATTTCGTTAATTAGATATTACAAAGCTAATTAATGTAATAAAAGGCCGTGGAAATTTCAGAGGATTCAGTAAGCTTCACCGGCGATCACGTGATATTCATATTCATGGTCATTACGTATAGCTTCATAATGAATTGATCCTGGGTCGCATTTTGAGCTTTATGGGACGTGTGCATAAGGACTGCATAATGGTTGTCTCATTTTGTCTGTCTGTCTCACTTTCCCTTTGTCTGTCTTTTCTCTCTCTCTCTCTCTCTCTCTCTTCTCTGTCTCTGTTCTCGTTCTCTCTCTCTCTCTCTCTCTTCTGATTCTCTCTCTCTCTCTCTTCTCCCTCCCCCCCCTCCTCTCTTTCTCTCTCTCTCTCTCTCTCTCTCCCTCTCACTCTGGTTATCTCCCTCTCCCTCTCGCTCTGGTTATCTCTCTCTCTCTCTCTCTCCCTCTCACTCTGTTATCTCTCTCTCTCGCTCTGGTTATCTCTCTCTCTTTGTCTGTCTCCTTCTTTCTCTCTTTCTTTCCATCTATCTCCCTCTGTCTCTTCCTGTCTCTGTTTTTTCTTCTCTCTATCTGTCTGTCTGTCTCTCTCTCTCTCTCTCTCTCTCTCTCTCTCTCTCTCTCTCTCTCTCTCTCTCTCTCTCTCTCTCCTCTCTCTCTCTCTCTCTCTCTCCCCCTCTCTCTCCTCGCCCTCCCTCTCTGTATCTCTCTCTCTCTCTCTCTCTACTTATTTGTAATCTCTTTCTGTAGCCTTGCATCCCACAGTATGTTATGGTAAATACTTATCTCCGAAGGTAAGAACAAGAACACACGCAAATATACGACTATATTGCTTCTCTGCGGATGCACTGGAGAAGCAATATAGCGAAAAAGCCTTTGGCATTATCTTGTGTTTCTTGCTCCTCCTTTCGTTGTTCTATTTACATTTCCTAGAGTTTTCCTTAAATATTTATCTTCAACTCGATTAAAAAAAAAGTTAATCTCATGAATTTCTATCGGTTTGTGAATTCATATTCCGTCAATTTTTATCTATATATTTTTTTTTCATTTTTTTTAATGTCATGTTGGAAATATTCGGATTTGAAATGAACTCTTTGTTCTGGAATTTTCTCAGCTGCTTCGTCGACAAACTGTTCCATGGAGTGGCACTCGACGGAGGATGATCGCGGATTCTGTTTTTGGACTGAAACAAAAACAACGGAAATTCTGTTAACGCTTTATCATAACGGGGAATAAAATTTGATCTCGCATTAATATCTCTGATATGGAAATGCATATATATACGTGCAGACACACATGCATATGCATACTCGTGTGTATATATAATATATATATATATATATATAATATATATATATATATATATTATATATTATATATATATATGTACACACACACACCACACACACACACACACACACACACACACACACACACACATCCACACACACACACATATATATATATATATATATAATATATATATATATATATATATATATATATATATATATATATATATATATATATACACACACACACAACACACACATACATATATACATATACACATAACTGGATTGCATTTATAACAATACGAATTCCCAGTCCATCTAAATGAATGCATATTCCAATACAAACCCATAAAGACATATACATACTAACTGGATCCTATCTTTCTGCTCGACAAAAGAATCCGCTATAAGATGCGGAAAGGTGGAATCGGGATCCTTCTCTCTCTCGGACAAAGGATCGCTATGATTGCTGGAGGTGGATCGGACTGAACTGTTCTCTGCTCGGACAAAAAGGATCGCTAATAGATGCTGGAAGGTGGATCGGATCCTTCTCGTCTCCTCTCGGGACAAAGGATGCGCTATAGTGCTGGACCGGTTGATCGGATCCTTCTCTCTTCTTGGACATAAGATCGCTATAAGAGATGCTTGGAAGGTGGATTCGAATGCCTTCTCTCTCTCGGACAAAAGGATCGCTATAAGATGCTAGAAGGTGGATCGGATCCTTCCGTTCGATCTCTCTTAGGTCAAAAGGGTATCGCTATAGATGCTAGTAGGTGGATCGGATCCTTCTCTCATCTCGGACAAAAGGAATCGCCTATACAGATGTCTAGAGTAGGTGGATCGGATCTGTCTCTCTCAGATCGGACCAAACAGGATCGCTATAGGATGCTGAAGGTGGATCGGATCCTTCTCGTCTCTCGTGACAAAAGGATCGCTATAGAAATGTCTAATAGGTGCGATACGATCCTTCTCTCTCGTCGACAAAAGATCGCTATAGATGCTTAGAAGGTGGAATCGGATCCTTCTTCTCTCGGGACAAAAGGATGCGCTAACATATGATGCATAGAAGGTGGATCGGATCCTTCTCTCTCTCAAGGACAAAAAAGGATTCGCTATAAGATGGCTAGAAGCAAGTGATCGGATCCTTCTCTCTTCTCGGTTGGACATAAAAGGAATCGCTGATAGATGCTAGAAGGTGGATCGGGATCCCTCGTCTCTCTCGGACAGAAGAGGATCGCTAAGAAGATGCTGATGGAGAATCCAGCTGAGGTGGAATCGGATCCTTCTCATTCTCTCAGGACAAAAGGATCGCTAAATAAGATTACTGAAAGTGGATCGGATCCTGTTCTCGTCTCTCAGTGACAAAAAGGAATCGCTAATACAGATGCTAGACAGGTGGAATGACTTCGGATCCTCTCTCTCTCGGCAAAAGGATCTCGCTAATGGATTGCTGGAGAATCAGGTGGAATCGAGTGATCCTTCTCTCGTCTTCGACAAAAGGATCGCTATACAGATTGGCTGAAAGGTGGATGCGGATCCTGTCTCACTCTCTCGGGACAAAAGGATCGCTATAGATACTGAATGAGGTGGTATGCGGATCCCCTGTCTCTCTCTCGGTACAAAAGGAATCGCTATAGATGCTTGAGAAAGGTGGATCGGATCGCTTCTCGTCTCTCCGGAGCAAAAAGGATCGCTATAAGATACTGAAAGGTGAGGTCGGATCGCTGTCTCTCTCTTGTCGGACAAAGGATCGCTATAGATGCTGGAAAGGCTGGATTCGGATCCTGATCTCTCTCTCGACAAAGGATCGCTCATAGATTGTGCTAAGAAGGTGGGATACTCGGAATCCTTTCTTTCTTCTCATCGGGACACAAAAGGATTCGCTTAATAAAGATGCCTAGAAGGTGGATTTCGGATCCTTCTCTGTCTCGTCGTGATCTGACAAGGATCGCTATAGATGCGCTGTGATTGTTAGGTGGATATCGGATCCTGTCCTCCTCTCAGCTCGGACAAAAGATTCGCTATAGATGCTAAGAAGAGTGGATATCGGATCCTTCTCTACGATTCTCGGACTATGGCAGGACAATAAGGATCGCTATAAGATGCTAGACTAGGTGGAGTCGGCATCCTTCTCTCTCTCGGAGCAAAAAGGATCGCTATAGATGCCTAGAAGGTGGATCGGATTCCTTCTCTCTCTTCCGCGCAAAAGGATCGCTATAGATGCTAGAAAGGGGTGATCGGATCCTTCTCTCTCTCGGACAAAAGGATCGCTTATAGATGCTAGAAGGTGGATCGGATCCTTCTCTTCTCCGGACAAAAGGACAAAAGGATCCTTCTCTCTCTCGGTTCGCTATAGATACTGAAAGGTGGATCGGATCCTGTCTCTCTCCTCGGACAAAAAGGATCGCTACTAGATGCTAGAAGGTGGAATCGGATCCTTCTTCTCTCGGACAAAAGGATCGCTATAGATGCTAGAAGGTGGATCGGATCCTTCTCTCTCTCGGACAAAAGGATCGCTTATAGATGCTGGAAGGTGGTCGGATCCTGTCTCTTCTCTCGGACAAAAAGGATCGCTATAGATGCTAGAAGGTGGATCGGATCCTTCTCTCTCTCGACAAAAAGGATCGCTATAGATGCTAGAAGGATGGATCGGATCCTTCTCTCTCTCGGACAAAAGGATCGCTATAGATGCTAGAAGGTGGATCGATCCTGTCTCTCTCGTCGGACAAAAGGATCGCTATAGAGCTAGATTCAGGTGGATGGATTCGGATATCCTTCTCTCTCTGACAAAAGGATCGCTATAGCTGCTAGAAGGTGGATCGGGATCCTTCTCTCTCTCGCGACGGACAAAAGGATCGCTATAGATGCTAAGAGGTGGTCGGATATACTTCTCTCTCTCGGAAAAAGGATCGCTATAGATGCTAGAAGGTGGATACGGATCCTGTCTCTCTCTCGGACAAAAGGATCGCTATATGATGCTAGAAAGGGGTGGATCGGATCCTTCTCTCTCTCGGGATCAAAAAGGATCGCTATAGATGCTTGAAGGTGGAGTGTTCGGATCCTGTCCTCTCTCGGACAAAAGGATCGCTATAGATAAGAAAGGTGGATCGGAATCCTTCTCTCTCCTCGGACAAAAAGGATCGGGCTTATAGATACTGAAAGGGTGGAGATTGGACCTTCTCTCTCTCTCGGGACAAAAGGATCGCTAATATGATGTCTGGGAAAGGTGATGCGGATCCTGTCCTCTCTCGATGCGCTCCTGATCTCATCTCTCAGGACAAAAGATGCCTATAATCGATGCTGGAACAAGGTGGAATTCGGATCCTGTCTCTCTCTACGGTACAAAAGGATCGCTATAGATGCTAGATAGGTGGACTCGGATCTTCTCTCTCCTCGGACAAAAGGGATCGCTTATAGATGCTAGAAGGTGGAACATCGGATCCATTTTCTCTCGGACAGTTAAAGAAAAAGGAGGATCGCGTATATGATGTCTATGAGGAAGGTTGGATCGGATCCTCCTCTCTCGGGCAAAAGGTCGCTATAGGATGCTAGAGTTTAGGTGGAGGGATCGGAATCCTGTCTCCTCTCGGACAAAAGGATCGCTATTAGATACTGAAAGGTGGATCGGAATCCTGTCTCTCTCGTCAATTCCGCTCTCGACAAAAGGAATTCGCTATAGCGATGCTGGATATTAGGTGGATCGGATGCCTGTCTCCTCTCTTCGGACAAAGGATCGCTATAGATACTGAATAAGGTGGATCGGAATCCTGTCTCTCTCGAGGATAATCGGACAAAAGGATCGCTAAATAGATGCTGGATAGGTGGACTCGGAAATCCTGTCCTCTCTCTTACTCTCACAGAAATTCGGACAAATAGGAAATCGGCTTTAGATGCTAGAACTGAGGTGTTTTTGTTTGGATCGGATCTTCCTCTTCTCTCGGACAAAAGGATCATTGCTATTAAGATGCTAAAGAAGGTTGGATGCGGAAATCCTTCTTCTCTCGGGGGTCGGCAAAAACGGATCGCTAATAGATGCTAGAGATAAAAAAGGTGGATCGGATCCTTCTCATCTCTCGGATTCGGTTGGGCAAAAGAAGGATCGTATAAGATGCTAGACCAAGGTGGATCCGGAATCCTGTCTTACCTCTCTCGGACAAAGGATCGCTTATAGATGCTAGAAGGTGGGAGATCGGACATCCTTCTTCGGTCTTCGGGCAAAAGGATCGCTATATAGATGCTAGAAAGGTGGATGTCGATCCTTCTCTCTCGAGATTCGGAACAAAAGGATCGTTCTATACGATGCTAGAAGTGGAGATCGGATGCCTTACCTCTCTCTCCGGAACAAAAAAGGATGCGCTATAGATGCTAGAAGGTGGAAAACCGGATCCTTCTCTCTCTCATCTTCTCAGGCACATAGGATCGCTGATAAGAATGCTCTAGACAGGTGGACTGGATCCTGTCTCTCTCGCCTGCGGATACAAAAGGGATCGCTTATAGATTTGCTAGAAGGTGGATCGGATCCTTCTCACTCTCATCCAGGGCACAAAAGGAATATCCGCTAATAAATGATGCCGAAAGGTGGATCGGATCCTTCTTCTCTCTTCGGACAAAAGGATCTGCTATAGATGCTAGAAGGTGGATTCGGATCCTTCTCTCTCTATCGGTGACAAAAAGGATCGCTAAATAGATGCTAGCTAGACAGGGTGGACGGTTTGATCCTTCTCTCTCCCTTGCTCTCCGGGCAAAAGGATCGCTATAGGATGCTGAGATAGGTGGATTCGGAATCCTTTCTCTCTCGTCGAAGGCAAAAGGATCGCTATACGATGCCCTAGATAGGTGGATTCGGATCCTGGTCTCTCTCTCAGGACAAAACCAAGGATGCAGCTTATAGAGATGCTACAGAGAGGTGGACATCGGATCCTTCTCATCGTCCTATTTTGTCCGCCTGGCGCAAAAAGGATTCGTATAGGTTGATGCTGAAAAGAAGGTGGAATGCGGATCCTTCTCGTCTCTCGAGTGGACAAAAAGGATCGCTTTAAATATGATGCTAGAAAGGTGGAAATCGGGATCCTTCTCTCGCTTACCTCTCATTCGGACAAAAGGATCGTTAGATTGCCCTACGATAGGTGGATCGGATCCTTCTCTCTCTTCTCTCTCGAGACAAGGATGCTATAGATGCTAGAAGGTGGATCGGATCCTTCTCTCTCGGTCCGCGCGGGACCAAAAGGATCGCTATAGAATGCATCAGATGAAGGTTTTGGGATCGGATCCTTCTCTCTCTCCCGGTACAAAAAGGATCGCTAAAGTGTGCTAGAAAAGGTGGAGAGATCGGGGATCCTTCTCCTCTCTCGGGGGAGAACAAAAAGGATCGCTAATAGATGCTAGATTGCAGGTGGATTTGATTTACGGATTCCTTTGCTTTCTCTCTCTTCGGATCAAAAACAAGGATCGCTATTAGATGCTAGAACGCAATAGGGTGGATTCGGAATCCTTCTCTCCAGATTCTCTGGACAAAAGGATCGCTATATGATGCTGAGGTGGATCGGATCCTTTCTCAGTCGTCTTCACGGACAAAAGGAATCGCTAATAGATGCTAGAAAAGGTGGATCGGAATGCCTTATCTCTCTTTTCTCCATGGGACAAAAGGATCGCTATAGGAGATGCTAGCCAGGTGGATTCGGAATCCCTTCTCTCTCCTCCGGGTACAAAAAGGAATCGCTTAATGGATGCTTATGAGAGGTGGATCGGATCCTGTCTCTCCTCTCTTAGGACAAAAGGAATCGCTATAGATGTCTAGAGAAAAGGTCGGATTTTCGGGAATGTCCTTCTCCATATCTCTCTCGGACAAAAAGGAACGCTATATATAGTGGATGCTACAAGATAGGGTGGGATCGGAATCCTTCTCTCGCTCTCCCGGCACAAGGATCGCTATTATACCGATGCCTAGAGTAAAGGTGGAGTCGATCCTTCTTCGTCTTCTCGCTTCGGACAAAAGGGAAAGGATCGCTATACGATGGCTGAGACAGGTGGAATGCGGATCCTGTCTCTTCTCCTCGGCCAGAATAATTGCTATATAAGATACTGGAAGGTGGTCAGGTAAAAAAAAGTCAGCTGAGCCCGTTCATGCTTCCCTTATAGGGAGAGAGAGGAAGAGGCTGACGCTCAGCTTGGGAAATCCGTCCAGCGGCGACAGTGGAAACGGGAGAGCGAGGACGAGGGGGTGGGGGTGGGGGTGCTGGGGGGCAGGGGGGATTAATAAGGCCGGGGGGAGGAGTGGCTGTCAATCGCAAGCAACTCTAGGACAAGGTCAGCGATCAGCAAAGTATGACCCCGGCTTGGGCTAGGTTCATTGGGTAGAGAGGAGAAAGGGGGTTGGGGGTTGCAGTTTTTGATAATGAATTTTGGGTTTGTATATTTGAAGATTTGGGGATTTCCATTTTTAAATGATTGTTTTATGCTTTATATGTTTTAATACACATCCAAGAGACATCAAGTAGTCAATACAGTGTAGCAATAGTATTCGGAGACCGTGGATTCTGCAGCCTTAAGGATGCACGCATAGTGTTAACCTCACACCAACACACATAGTCTCTGTTGTCGTCTGTGGGTAAAACGTACGCGCACTGAGATAAAATTATGGTCTGGCACATGGTGTGCATGAAGATCGGGAGAGGCACACTCATGGGTCATTAGCTGAGGTGGATTGAAATGCCATGGAGCATGTTGCAGTATGCTGTGTTCACACACAGACACACGACACACACAATAGAAACAACACACGACACACACAAACTGCAACACACAACACACACACACACACACAATCACACCACACCTTACTTGGCCTGCTTGTATTAATTAGATATTATTTCTTTTCGTCTTCGGTGTCACACACACACACAACACATCACACACACAATACATTGGCTCAGTATCCAAGTAGTTTCTTGACTAGTAATAGACTCTATTGTTAGTTAGTTGATTCGCGAGCAGTTCATGTTATCTTGTTGCACCTGATTAGTATTGCATCACTACTATAACTTCTGATCCTCATATATAATTATATATGATATACTATAATATATATAGTAAGTAGTATTATACTATAACATATATATTATTTATATCAAATAGTATATATAGTATATACTATATGTATATATAATATACATACATACATATATTAATTTAAAAAATAAATATATATATATTAGTATACATAATATAATATTATATAGTATATATAGTTATATAATAATATATATATAACTAATATATATCTGTATGTATGTACTGATATAGATACATTATGTATATAATATATATGTATAAATATATATTATAGTATAGTTATATAATATGTATATATTATATATATTATACTTTCATATATAGTGTGTGTGTGTGTGTTGGTGTGTGTGTGTGTGTGTGGTGGTGTGTGTGTGTGTGTTGTATGATAATATGGCATAATATGTATACTATATTATATATGAGACACATATATATTATATATATATATATTAATATATATTATAAGTAGATATATATATACTATATAGTAATATTAGTATGTATGTATGTATACATATATTTATATATATATATATATATATTTATATATATTATATATATATATATGTAAGTAATTGTGTGTGTGTGTGTGTGTGTGTGTGTGTGTGTTGTGTGTGGTGTGTGTGTTTATATATGTATAGTATGTATAATATATATATACATTATATATATATTAGTATATATATATATATATATATATTATGTATTATGTATGTATATTATATATATATATATATATATATATATATTATATAATATATATATACTATATATATATATATAACATACACATTCAAACAATATAAACCAAAACGCCAAAAAAAAAAAAAAAAAAAAAAAAAACACGAACCACATCACAAAAGAACGATTTTTTTTTTCTTCTATCTCTTCCAATCTTACTCTCGTATTCTCTACAAGGCATTGTGCATGGGAAAATTGTCTCCGCGCTGAGGTATTTTTTTTTTTTTTTTTTTTTTTTAACGCTGGAGATGATGGGAAAATAGAGATTTGAAAGCCTTGGAGGTGCTGCTGGAGGGGTGGGGGGGGGGGGGGGGAGGGAGAGGGTGGACTTCGGATAAAATATCTTGGATAGTGAGAAAAATTATTTATAAATTTATTCATTTAAGATGGTTGAGTGGCTGATTCATCATTCATTTTTTTTTTTTTTTAGAAATGACACTGATAATTAATGTGATGAAGAACAGCGTGCAAAGATTAACCGTATTCATGTTGACAAATGTGGAAAGGTATGAATGAGAACGAATATCTTCACAATACAAGAGATGTATTTGACCGGTTTCGGATATATCTTCGTCAGAATAATATCTTCACAATATAAGAGATGTATTTGACCGGTTTCGGATATATCTTCGTCAGAAATAATTTATTTTTAACGAAGATATACGAAACGGTAAAATACATCTCTTATATTGTGAAAATATTCATTCTCATTCATACCTTTCCACATTTGAAAGGATTTACTCACCCTTACTAGTTTACTTCAGAACATACCTTTAAATGAAGTAATTTTCTCTCACTTGTTAAAAGAAGAAGAAAAAAAGAACCAATTGTAAGTCGTTCTGAGGTCAGGCAGCCTGTACCGGCGTCGATTATCACTCACACGATTATTGTTCACATTTGTTCACATCCAGATGAACGATAACTCACTGCTTTGCTTGAACAGATACATCCTTTCTCCCTTTGCAGAAATCGCCATCCTCACCATGACAAAATGTCTTTTACTTTTACATAACACGTCTTAAGCTGAAGGAGAGAAAGAGGAAAAGAGTTCTGAGAGAGAGAGAGAGAGATAGATAGATAGATAGATAGATAGATAGATAGAGAGAGAGAGAGAGAGAGAGAGAGAGAGAGAGAGAGAGAGAGAGAGAGAGAGAGAGAGAGAGAGAGAGAGAGACGGATAGAGGGAGAGACAGACAGACAGATACAAAAGAAAGAAAGGCAGAGACAGGAAGAAACAGAGGGGACAGAGAAAGAAGGAGAAAAAAGCTACAGAGAGAGAAAAGAGAGAGAGAGAGAGAGAGAGAGAGGAGAGAGAGAGAGAGAGAGAGAGAGAGAGAGAGAGAGAGAGAGAGAGAGACGAGAGAGATAGAGAGAGAGAGAGAGAGGAGAAGAGAGAGAGAGAGAGAGAGAGAGAGAGAGAGAGAGAGAGAGTAAGAGAGACGGATAGAGAGAGGGAGAGACAGACAGACAGATATAAAGAAAGAAAGCAGAGACAGGAAGAACAGAGGGAGACAGATAGAAAGAAAGAGAGAAATAAGGCTACAGAGCTACAGAGAGAGAGAGAGAGAGAGAGAGAAGAGAGAGAGAGAGAGAGAGAGAGAGAGAGAGAGAGAGAGAGAGAGAGAGAGAGAGAGAGAGAGAGAGAGAGAGAGAGAGAGAGAGAGAGAGAGAGAAGAGAGAGAGAGAGAGAGAGAGAGAGAGAGAGAGAAGAGAGAGAGAGAGAGAGAGAGAGAGAGAGAGAGAGAGAGAGAGAGAGAGACAGAGAGAGAGAGAAATTACCTGAAAGCAAGAACAATTCTTCCTTTTCGCGACAAAGAAAACTTTTTTAAACCTTACCTTAAATCATGATAATCCTCGAAGCGTGAAATGAGCGTGAAATGAAGCTCCGTAAATCTTAGAAAATATAAAAAAAAAATGGGTAAAATGGGTCAGGAACTATTTCGTTATCTATCCTGACACAATCACCCTCATCCTAATCCTGTCTGTCTGTCACTTCCCACAGTTCTATATTTTGGCCATCACGTGTACCAGGTTATACTGACGGTGACATCATGACCTTTCTGATTTCGTTTACAAACAAAAGCTCTCATTTACTGGCCATACTCAAGTTGGACCTCTGAACAGAATAATCCTCTAAAAATGGCGATGATGATGTTTTTTTTTTTGCAAATCCTTTCTATCTACTGCTGCTGACGATGCTTCACTGTCCAAGAATTTAATCCTTTTGTGGGTGGGAGCGTCCCACGATCTCATCCCATGCTATTTGTATCTCAACTCTCTGATGGGCAACGCTACCCCAAACTATGTGTATTGTAACTCCCACAAGAAAGACATCGTCATCATCATCATCATCATCATTCATCATCATCATCTCATCATCATCATCATCGTCATCATGTCATCATCTTCATCATCATCATCATCATCATCATCGTCATCATCATCATCATCGTCATCGTCATCATCATCATCATCGTCATCATCATCATCATCGTCATCATATCATCATCGTCATCCATCATCACCATAACCATCATCATCATCATCATAAAAGACGTAGGGAGGCTAGATCACCTCTGTAGGGCAAACCCCGTGCGAGGCTAGAGGCGCGGCGTCGACCCCGTAGCAGAGGGATTTCGGACACCTTCGCGCGGTCACGTGACGGAACCCGGATGACAGAATGACGTGTACTTGGTGACCTTTGACCGAGTCCCCCAGAGCCCGGGCAGATGCTCCGTGACCTCATTTCCACCTGCGTTCCTGTAACGGGGTCACCTTGACGTCCTTTTCACCTGGCCAGGAATCCGCTTTCACTCAGACTGACTGAAAATAGCTGAAATATTACTCACATTCTTCCTTTATTTCCTATCTGCCATATATTTTTTGTTATTTTAAAAAGATTATTAAAAAAAAAGATAATTCCCAAGTCAGATTCCAAAATTCCAAAGGAGAAAATCCAAAATCTTTTAAAAATCCAAAATTGCTAAGAAATTCTCCTTAAGAAATTCAAATTCAGATTCCCCCAAGAAATTCCAAATTCCCAAGAAAATCCAAATTCTTAAAAAAAAATCAAATTCCTAACAGATTCCAAAATCCCGAGAGATTCCAAAATTCCCGAGAAATTCCAAAATTCCCAAGAAATTCCAAGAAATTCCCCAGAAAATCCAAAATCTTTTAAAAAAATCCAAATTGCTAAGAAATTCTCAAATCTTAAGAAATTCCAAGTCCCTGAGAAACGCCAGATTCCCAAAGAAATTCCAAATTCCCAAGAAAATCCAAATTCTTAAAAAAAAATAAAATTCCTAACAGATTCCAAAGTCCCGAGAGATTCCAAAATTTCCCGAGAAATTCCAAAATTCCCAAGAAATTCCAAAAGAAATTCCAAGATCTCAAGAAATTAAATTCCCCAGAAAATCCAAAATCTTTTAAAAAATTCCAAATTGCTAAGAAATTCTCAATCTTAAGAAATTCCAAGTCCCTGAGAAACGCCAGATTCCCCAAGAAATTCCAAATTCCCAAGAAAATCCAAATTCTTAAAAAATCAAATTCCTAACAGATTCCAAAGTCCCGAGAGATTCCAAAATTCCCGAGAAATTCCAAAATTCCCAAGAATTCCAAATTCCCAAGAAATTCCAAATTGCTAAGAAATTCCAAAATCTCAAGAAATTCCAAATTCCCAAAATCCTTTTAAAAAATTCCAAATTGCTAAGAAATTCTCAAATCTTAAGAAATTCCAAGTCCCTGAGAAACGCCAGATTCCCAAGAAATTCCAAATTCCCAAGAAAATCCAAATTCTTTAAAAAAATCAAATTCCTAACAGATTCCTAAGTCCCGTGAGATTCCAAAATTCCCGAGAAATTCCAAAAAATCCCAAGAAATCCCAAGTTCCTTCCTCTCAAGATTCGCTTCCTTTCAATACATATTCATGGAAAAAGAAGAAGAAGAAAAAAGAAAATCTTGATGAATGGCGGGAGAAGGCCCACGGGGAGGGGGAGGGGGGGGAGGGGAGAGGGAGAAGGGGGAATTAAAACTGAAGATAAAGCAACATAGACTAAAGATTAGAAAGAAGAAAGTGCGTGAGCTATAAAAAAAAAAGAAAAAAAAGTGTTCCTGGTGATGAGGTGTTTTGTTATTTTTTCTCATATTTTCCCCCGATGGAAAAGCCTATTTATTTATCTGTCTGTGTTTCTTCGTTTCTTTTTATTGTCATATTTTTCGAACTTCTTGTCTATCAGTGAGTCTTTCTATCTATCTGTCTGTCTATTTTTCTTTCTAACTATCTGTCTGTCTATCTATCTAACTATCTGTCTCTGTCTCTTCTATCTAACTATCTGTCTGTCTATCATCTATCTGTCTGTCTCTGTCTATCTATCTATCTATCTATCTGTCTCTGTCTATTTATCTATCTGTCTTTGTCTATTTATCTATCTATTTAAACTATCTGTCTTTGTCTGTCAATCTATCTATCTATCTGTCTGTCTATCTATCTATCTAACTATCTGTCTCTGTCTATCTATCTATCTGTCTCTGTCTATCTATCTATCTAACTATCTGTCTTGTTCTCTCTATCTTGTCTCTGTCTACTAACTATCTGTCTCTATCTATCTATCTATCTGTCTCTGTCTATATATCCATCTGTCTCTGTCTATCTATCTATCTATATTTATCTTTCTAACTATCAATCTCTATCTATCTGTCTATCTATCTGTATCTATCTATCTGCCAACTTGAGAATGTGCGTTCTTGAAGATTATATTTTTTTGTTATTTTTCTCATGTTTCGCCAAGAAAGAGAGAGTGAGGATGGGACCGTATCGTCTTATCTACTTGGCTATCTATTTATCCATCTATCTTCTTATTTTGATGTTTTTTTTTCCAACTTTCTGTCTATCAGTGACCCTATCTATTTATCTGTCTATCGGTCTGTCTATTTATCTATATGACTATTTGTCTCTGTCCTTCTCTATCTCTCTGTCTATTTGTCTATCTACATCATCAATCTATCCGTCAGCTTGAGAAGTGTCTCCTTAGGCGTTGTATATTATTTATCTATTTGTCTTCTATCGATAGACTTTCTGTCTTTCTATCTGTCTGTCTATACGTATCTTTTTATCCTGTCTATCAATAAGTCTGTTTGTTTATCAATCTGTGTCTCTGTCTATATATCTATATATCTATATCTATATCTATATCTTTATCTATCTATCTATCTATCTATATCTATTAATATCTATCTATCTATCTATCTATCTATCTATCTATCTATCTATCTATCTATCTATCTATCTATATATATATATATATATATATATATATATATATTATATATATATATATATATTATATATATCCATGATATATATGTGTACATGTCAGTAGGATTTCGGGCAGGGATGGGCGTGGGTGAAAATAAGAGATAAGCTTCTATTTTTTTATTCACTGATAGAGAACGTAATGAATATTGCTAATGAATATTGCTCCAGAAAGAAAAACTGCCTTAGGTTAAAAAATGAAATAAGATAGAATAAAATAAAATAAAGTAAAAAAAAAAAAAAAAAATTAGAAAAAAAATATATATTAAAAATAAATGAATAAGGTATTAACAAAAGTTACGTTAGTATCATTATCAAAAAAAAAAAGAAAAAAAAAAGAAAAAAAAAGGATTCCTGATGAAGGTAAACATTATCATCTTAATGAAGACTTCCAGAGTAAATTAATCAAACTTCCATTTCTTCTTCTTACGGGGAAATTCTTTTAAGTATTCATTCCTTTTTTCTCGTATGAATGACGACACACCTACCGTAATTAAGAAAAGTGTCATGGCTTATCTCATTATGCTATAATTATGTTGAATCATTAATCATTTTCTTTCGTGGAAAAAAACAGTGAGATTTAGATGTAGATATGACTATAGTGTGTCCTATTAAAAAAAAAAAGAAAAAAAAAAATTGAAAGGGTATTAATATTGACTTCACATAGCTGTTGGTCTTTGCCAAAGGGCCACGGGAACTAATCTCAATAAGCCACTTACATGAGGGTGGATCGAACAAAACCTAAAGGTCTAATTTCTAGAACGATTGTTAGATCTGGGAAACAATGGTAAACTTAGAGAGAGAGAAGAGAGAGAAGAGAGAGAGAGAGAGAGAGAGAGAGAGAGAGAGAGAGAGAGAGAGAGAGAGAGAGAGAGAGAGAGAGAGAGAGAGGAGAGAGAGAGAAGAAGAGAGAAGAGAGAGAGAGAGAGAGAGAGAGAGAGAGAGAGAGAGAGAGAGAGGGAGAGAGAGAGGAGAGAGAGAGAGAGAGAGAGAGAGAGAGAGGAGGAGAGAGAGAGAGAGAGATAGACAGACATATAGATAGATAGATAGATAGAGAGAGAGAGAGAGAGAGAGGAGAGACGAAGCGGTCCCGACGGTTGAAAGATTACGTTCTCGAATGTTCCCCTCCATACACCATAAACATACACTATATTCCATCCAGCAATCATTGCACAAAATGCAATAATTGCTAATTCATCTACCAGCTATCAAACATGAATTTTTATTAAAATCAAAATACTAAAACATATAAGAGGTTTTGCAAACCGCACNGAGGAGAGCGGAGAGAGAGAAGAGAGGGCGAGGAGAGAGAGATGAGGAGAGAAGAGAGAGGGAGAGGATGAGGGAGAGAAGAGAGAGAGAGAGGAGGAGAAGAGCAGACAGAGAAGAGAGAGAGAGATAGATGGATAGATAGATAGATAGAGAGAGAGAGAAGATAATAATAATAAAAAATTGCCATCCTAACCAAAAAACACCATGTAAATAGGCCTTCATTTCAGTGGAATGTTACAAGATAAAATGAATACAACCATTACCAACCAGGACCCATATTTATATAAAAAAAAGAACTTAGGCCTAAAATTCTGTCTCAGGCACACCAAAAAGAAGATAATTGACAGATGTGAAAAATATGTCTCCTTTAGACGTAATTTTGACGGTTGTCTGAGCACAGGCAGTTACTATACGGTCCTTTATCGCTGAAGCAGATTCGTAACTGTCAGTCATGCTTATCATTCAATGTAAAGCTCTGCTTATTAGAGGGTTTCTTGGTGTAGTTTTACCAAATACATACATAAGAGCCATAAGTACATATATACACACATAATATGTACATACACCACACACACACACACACACACACAGACACACACACACAGACACAGCACACACACACACACAGCACACACACACACACATAATAGACATATACACACCACACACACACACACAAAACACACCATACACCACACACACACAACACACACACACACACACATATAATACAACACACACACACACAGCAACACACACACACACACCACACACACACCCACACACACACACACACACACACACATATATATATATATATATATTATATATATATATATATTATATATATGTGTGTGTGTTGTGTGTGTGTGTGTGTGTGTGTGTGTGTGGTGTGTAGACACACACACACACACAACCACACACACACACACATACACAGATATATGTATGTATTTCTATATCTATTATCTATGTATTATATATATATATATATATATATATATATATAATATATATATATATATATATATATTACATACCATATATATATTATATATATATATTATATATATATATATATTATATATATATATATATATATATAATATAATATACCTATATATACACACATATGTATGTGTGTATTCCCTTCCGTTTTGTTCACATAGGAACGAGAGTCGCCCCCAAGATCCAACTTGGCCTGAAAATACATTATATCAGGTTTCGCTGAAAGGCCTAAGTTTATCATCGATTTAAAAGTCTTCCCATTTATCGTAATCCATTTTATTAGTGTTTCTTCTTCTAATAAGAGACAATTAAGGAAAAAAAATTGTCGACAGAAAGTAGCGTTGACGGCAGAAAGGAAGGCAGGAGAGAGAGAGAAGAGAAAGAGAGAGAGAGCAGAAGAGAAGAGAAGAGGAAGAAGGGAGAGAAGAGAAGAGAGAGAGAAGGAGATGAGCAGAGCAGAGACGAGAGAGGAGAGAGAGAAGAGAGAGAGACGAGAGGAGAGAGAGAAGAGAGAGAGAGAGAGAGAGAGGAGAGAGAGAGAGATTCAGTTTTAATTCCCATTTGTTACCAATGCGATATTCTTTGCTGTGACCTCCTGTAAGTCTGTTTATTATTGCCCAAATCTCCCCTTGTGCAAGGAGTGGCCGCGGATAACCAACTCACTGGCCGGGCGTGGACTGACGCTGTGTCCGCAAGATTGCTAGAGAGAGAAGAGACGAGAGACGAGATGAGAGAGATGAGAGAGAGAGAGAGACGGAGAAGAGCCGAGAGAGGAGGAGAGAGGAGACGATGAAGAGAGAGAGAGAGAGAGAGATTCTTCACTCGACCCCAAATCATAACAAAGTGAACAGCAAAACAAAATGTGAGAAGATGCTTAATAAAAAAAACAAAACAAAAAATTATTAACGTACCTTCTTCCTCTTCCTCTCAATCTATATTCAATGTTCTACATTACCAAACAAACTATTTCAAAAACGTTGCCCAAAATGTGCCTAACAAACAATCAATAATAATAAGAATGAAATAATTATTAATAATGATAGTAGTAATAATAATAATAATGATAATGAGGATAATGTAGCTAGTAATAATAATAATATATGATAATAAAAATGAGATCACGAAAAAATAAAAATGTTTCGCCTAGCCCTCTCCAAACCCGTTCTCTCAGGACGACTCAGGAAGGCGGACCCGGATTAGTCTCCCTTTCGCCTTAGTCTCCCTTGAAACTTAGTTCTTCCCTGAATAAGCCGTCGAACTACCTGTGAGGAGGTCCCGGGGTGGGGAGGAGGGGCGTGGGGGGGAGGTGGGGATTGGGTGCGGGGTTGGCGGGAGAGGGGTGAGAGAGCGGCGGAGGCGGGGTGAGGGCAAGGGATAGCCGCTCAGAACTACCCATGTGGAGGTCCCGCCGTCCTGGGGTATTCAGGGGGGATGGCGTTGGGCAGAGGGAGGGTGGGGTGGGAGAGAGGAGGGAGGGAGGGGTGGGGGGAGAGGAGCGGAGGAATGGGTGGGGGGAGAGGGGGAGAAGGATGGGTGGTGGCAGCAGGGAGGAGAGGAGGTGCGGCAGTAGCAGGGAGGGAGGGAATGGGTGGGGGTGGGAGGAGAGGGAAGGAGGGATTGGGTGGCGGGTGGGGGGAGGGAAGGAGGAGGAGTAGGGAGGGAGAGAGGGAGGGAGAGGAGGGAGGAGCAGAGGGAGGAGAGAGGAGGAGAGAGGGAGGGAGGGAGAGAGAGAGAGATGAGAGAGAGAGAGAAGAGAGAGGAGAGAGGAGAGAGAGAGAGAGAGAGAGAGAGAGAGAGAGAAGAGAGAGGTATATAATATAGAATATATATAATATTCTATATATTAATATATATATAATATATTATATAATATATATATAAATAGAGGAGAGAAGAAGAGAGAGAGAGAGAGATAGAGAGAGGAGAGAGAGAGCAGAGAGAGAGAGATAGAGAGAGAGAGAAAAGAGACACAGACAGGGACAGACAGAGACAGAGAGAGAGAAAGAGACAGGAGAAGAAAAGAAGAGAGAAGAGAGAAGAAAGAGATAGACAGATAGACATAGATAGATAGAGAGCGCGACCGACCGATACCCGAAGGGCCTCCTCACCTCCGAGGACCCCTATAAACCGTAAGAGAAAAGGGGGACGAAGATGACTAAGACGAAGGAGAAGAGATAAACAGGGGGAAATGGCCCATAATAATCCCTCATCACCCATTGCATTATCATACAGGGAGGAAGAAGGGAGGGAATGGGAGATAGAGGAGAGAGAGGGAAGATTCTACGGGGAGAAGATGGAGAGAGAAAAGAAGATAGAAGAGAGAGGAAATGAAGAAGACTAGAGAAGAGGGGAGATAGAGGAGAGAGAGAAAGAAGAGAGATGAAGAAGACGAGAGAAAAAAAATAGTGGGAGAAGAGGAAAATGAAGAAGACGAGAGAAGAGGGGAGATAGAGGGAGAAGAGAGAAGAGGAAGATGAAGAAGACGAGAGAAAAGAAAATAGGGGGAGAAGAGGAAAATGAAGAAGACGAGAGAAGAGGGGAGATAGAGGGAGAAGAGAGATGAGGAAGATGAATAAAAGGAGAGAAAAGGGAAAATAGAAGGAGAAGAGGGAAATGAAGAAGACTAGGGAAGAGGGGAGATAGAGGGATAAGAAGAGAGAAGAAGAGAAGACAGAAGACGAAGAGAAGAAGAAGGAGAGGAGAGAGAAGAGGGAATATTTCTGAAAGGAGGAAGATGGATAAAACGAGAGAAAGGAGAAGCAGAAGGAGAAGAGAGAGAGGTAGAAGGCGAGAGAAGGAGAAGATTAAGGAAGAAGAGAAAAAAGGAGGAAGATGAAGAAAGGAGAGAGAAGAAGAGAAAACAGAAATAGAAAAAGAGAAGAAAAAAATAAAAAGTAGAAAGAAAGAAAAAAAGAAAAGGATAAGAAAAATGAAAAGGGAAGAGAAAACGAGAAGAAATAAAAAACGAAAAATAGGGAAAATAATCAGAAAAGAAACAGCATAAGAAAAAAATTGATAAGAAGAATAAGAAGAAAAGAAGAACATAGAAAGAAAACGATTAAAAGGAGGATGAAATAGAGGTCGAAATGGAAGAAGGAAAAAAGAAGAAAAAGGTAAAAAAAAAAGAAAAAAGAAAAAAAGAAAAAAAAAGGAAAACGGAGAGAGGAGAAAAAACGGAGAAAAGACGAAAAAGATTTTTTTTATCGACGTATATGAAGCTGCTATGATAATCTTTATTACCCATATCATTATCATAAGATACATGGGGGTGAGAGAGAGAGAGAGAGAGAGAGAGAGAGAGAGAGAGAGAGAGAGAGAGAGAGAGAGAGAGAGAGAGAGAGAGAGAGAGATGAGAGAGAGAGAGAGAGAGAGAGAGAGAGAGAGATAAATAGAGATAGTATTAGTAGATAGATAGATAGATAAAGATAGATAGAGAGAGATAGAGATAGAGATAGAGACAGAGATAGATAGATAGATAGAGATAGATAGATAGAGAGAGAAGATTAGAAAAAAAAATAAAAGGAAAGTAGATAAAGATAAGAGAAAAAACGACAATTAAAAAATGTGGTGATACTGATGACGATGATAACCTGTATGACTGATTAAATTTATGATGATGATTATGTAAATAATAGAAATAGTGATGATGCATGATGGTGATAGACAAAAATTGATTTTAGGATTATGATTAGGTATAAGGATTAGAATAATAGTCGTAGTACTGATGATAATGGATATTGATGATTAAAGTAAAAAAAAAAATATTGATTCAAATAGCAATTAACAACAACAATAATAATCACCAACAACATTTAAAAGAACAAGAATTAAATATGAACATAGAGGAAAGTATATTTCTTAAATGACAGTATATCTTTAATATGGACTGACTTCAAGTATTTAGTCGTACTAATGAGCTAATAGGTAAATAGGTAAATAGGTAAATAATAGGTAAGAAAATGATGTACAGTGCAAAAGGGAGTGATACAGACGAAAGAATGTGAAAGAGTGGAAGAGAGAGAGAAAGAGGGAGAAAGAGAGAAGAAAGAAGAGAGAGAAGAGAGAGAGAGAAAGAAGAGAAAAGAGAAAAGTAAATAGTATATAAACAATAAATAGTAAATAGGAATATCAACATGAATTGGAGAATTTACGAACATCACAGCATAGCACAGGAAATTCTGAAATATATATGATGCGTGGCTACATGTGTATCAGTGTGTATGTGAACGTGTGTATCTGTATGTAGTGAACGTATGTATATGAATGTATAAGTGAATAAGTACGTATATAAAGTACGTTATGTGCATGTGTTTATGTGTATGTATTCATCTGTACGTGTATAAGTAGATGTATCTGTATGTGTAGTATATATATATATATATATATATATATATATATATATATGTGTGGTATGTGTGTGTGTGTGTGTGTGCGTGTGTGTGGTGTGTGGTGTGTGTGGTGTGTGTGGTGTGTGTGGTGACTGTGTATGCGTACGCGTGTGACACGGAAGCATACGTATTTGCGAACGTGCGTGTTCCTTAAGGATATGAAATCAGTCTTCGGAAAACCCTTTGAAGTCTAGACAACTTACGAGTAGATAAAAAAGCAATCTTGATCGCTTTCATGAACCCGGATTAGAAATTGGATATAGGATATATATAAAAAAAGAGTTTCAGGTTCCGAATAACTTGATAGGCAGAATTAAAGATGAAATCTGAAATATATTGTGTGGCGAAGAGGAGAGTAGATCGCGAGAGAAAGGAGTGTTTAAATGTTTAAATGTTTTAAAAGTTTAAAAATGTTTAAAAGTTTAAATGTTTAAATATTTTTAATATGAAACGAGGTGATGTGAGTCTAAGAAAGCTGATAATGTTTTAGAATTATGAAGATAAAATGGAGAAAGGATGTAAATAAGTAAGGAATGAATGAAAGAAGGAAGGAAAGAAGGGAGTAAGGAAGTAGGTAAATAATTAAATAAGTAAATAAGGAAGGAAGAAATGAAGGAAGGAACGAAGAAGAGAGAGAAAGAGAAAACAAAATAAAGAAACAAAGATAATAATAATGATAAATAATGATAACAATTCAGGGAAATATGAAGATCACTTATAATGTCTTACAGTTATTGAGATGAAAAAGGAGGAAGAAAGGAGGGAAGGAAAGAAAAGAAGTGAAATAAAAGAAGAGAAAAGAAAACATGTCAAATAATTACGATAGAAATGAAATAGCCTATTAATCTAGGGAAAAAAAAAACTTTCCTATATTTCACCAGGCCCCTTTTGGAAAGCGGCAAAAAGGGGAAAGAGAAAAAAAGAAAGAATGAAAGAAAAAAGAAAGTGAAGAGAAAGGAAAGGAAAAAAATCCCCCCTCTCTCTCTTCTCTCTTTTCTCTCTTTCTCTTCTCTTTCCCACTCTTTCACATTTTTTCGTCTGTATCACTCCCTTTTGCACTGTACATCACTCTGCCTATCATCATTCTTTCACCTATTATCTGACTCTAATATAAAACCAGACCTATATGTCATCATTAGCCTGAAATAACGAGGCAAATATTATAATAATTAGCATATGTATTTATGTCTCTTGATCTGCCTATCATATTGCAAAATGATCACGACAAAACAGATGGTATTTTGCAACTGAAAAAAAATGTCACCATATGATAGATGACACTCAGAACTCGACACAAATATCCGCCATTTAATGTTTATTGCAAATTCCATAGTTAATGAAACGACCTATCTAAACAAAATGGGCATCCCGACATGACAGCTGCCTTGTAGTCATGGACACTTGACAAGGGTATGACATGTCCCTCTCTCGGCTTTGTCACGTCGGGTGTTTAGAATACCACCTCGCCTTTGTTAGAAAATAACTTGAGGCATTTCCCCATTTCGGGTTTAATGTCATCATTAGGGGTACAACGCAGGGCCATTTCCCGTATCGATTAGGGCCCAGCGAGGGTTTATAGCGAAGGAGACGTAGCGAAGTGGAAGGTTCCTGGTTCACGGAGGGTCTGCTCCTCTCCTTCGAATCAGCTGTGAGGATTGGCATGTTGAAGTCTGCATGTTGGGGTCAAAGTTGGGGCGGAAGGGAACCGGCCATCCTTTGCTTCCTTGAGGATGTATGTTGCTTTAAGAACTGTTCCTTGAGGATGTATGTTCCTTTAAGAAATGTTCCTTGACTATGTATGTTCCTTTAAGAAATGTTCCTTGTATGTTCCTTTAGATGTGTATTTCCTTTAAGAAATGTCCTTGAATGTATGTTCCTTTAAGAAATGTTCCTTGATATGTTCTTTAAGAAATGTTCCTTGACTATGTATGTTCCTTTAAGAAATGTTCCTTTGAATGTGTTCCTTGAAATGTCCTGTATGTATGTTCCTTTAAGAAATGTTCCTTGACTATGTATGTTCCTTTAAGAAATGTCCTTGAGATGTATGTTCCTTTAAGAAATGTCCTTTGTTGTATGGAAGAAATGTTCCTTGATGTTCCTTTAAGAAATGTTCCTTGAGGATGTATGTTCCTTTAGAAATGTTCCTTGAGGAATGTATGTTCCTTTAAAGAAATGTTCCTTGACTATGTATGTTCCTTTAAGAAATGTTCCTTGAGGATGTATGTTCCTTTAAGAAATGTTCCTTGACTATGTATGTTCCTTTAAGAAATGTTCCTTGACTATGTATGTTCTTTAAGAAATGTTCCTTGAGGATGTATGTTCCTTTAAGAAATGTTCCTTGACTATGTATGTTCTTTAAGAAATGTTCCTTGACCTTTATGTAGTGTTCCTTTAAAAATGTTCCTTATGTATGTTCCTTTAAGAAATGTTCCTTGACTATGTATGTTCCTTTAAGAAATGTTCCTTGAGGATGTATGTTCCTTTAAGAAATGTTCCTTTGAATGTATGTTCCTTTAAGAAATGTTCCTTGACTATGTATGTTCTTTAGAAATGTAAGAAATGTTCCTTGACTATGTATGTTCCTTTAAGAAATGTTCCTTGACTATGTATGTTCCTTTAAGAATGTTCCTTGACTATGTATGTTCTTTAAGAAATGTTCCTTGACTATGTATGTTCCTTTAAGAAATGTTCCTTGATTATGTATGTTCCTTTAAGAAATGTTCCTTGACCTTTAAGAAATGTTCCTTGACTATGTGTGTTCCTTTAAGAAATGTTCCTTGACTATGTATGTTCCTTTAAGAAATGTTCCCTTGACTATGTATGTTCCTTTAAGAAATGTTCCTTGACTATGTATGTTCCTTTAAGAAATGTTCCTTGACTATGTATGTTCCTTTAAGAAATGTTCCTTGACTATGTATGTTCCTTTTGTTCCTTGACTTGTATGTTCCTTTAAGAAATGTTCCTTTGTATGTTCTTTAAGAATGTTCTTGAGGATGTATGTTCTTTAAGAAATGTTCCTTGACTATGTATGTTCCTTTAAGAAATGTTCCTTATGTGGAATGTTCCTTGATGTATGTTCCTTTTAAGAAATGTTCCTTGACTATGTATGTTCCTTTAAGAAATGTTCCTTGAGGATGTATGTTCCTTTAAGAAATGTTCCTTGACTATGTGTGTTCCTTTAAGAAATGTTCTTGACTATGAAGAAATGTTCCTTGACTATGTATGTTCCTTTAAGAAATGTTCCTTGTATGTTGCTTTAAGAAATGTTCCTCTATGTATGTTCCTTTAAAAATGTTCCTTGACTATGTATGTTCCTTTAAGAACTGTTCCTTGACTATCTTTAAGAAATGTTCCTTGACTATAATGTTCCTTTAAGAACTGTTCCTTGATTGTATGTTCCTTTAAGAACTGTTCTTTGACTTGTATGAAGAAATGTTCCTTGCTATGTTTCCTTTAAGAAATGTTCCTTGACTATGTATGTTGCTTTAAGAAATGTTCCTTGACTATGTAT
Organism: Penaeus vannamei; assembly: GCF_003789085.1. NCBI lineage: Eukaryota > Metazoa > Arthropoda > Malacostraca > Decapoda > Penaeidae > Penaeus > Penaeus vannamei. Next base: position 649,617 of record NW_020870384.1, on the reverse strand, counting down.
GTTCCTTTAAGAAATGTTCCTTGACTATGTATGTTCCTTTAAGAAATGTTCCCCTTGACCTAAGAAATGTTCCTTGACTATGTATGTTCCTTTAAGAGACTATGTATGTTCCGAATGTATGTTCTTAGAAGGGATGTTCTTTTAAGAAATGTTCCTTGAGGATGTATGTTCCTTTAAGAAATGTTCCTTTGACTATGTATGTTCCTTTAGAAATGTTCCTTGAGGATGTGTGTAAGAAATGTTCCTTGACTATGTTCCTTTAGAAAATGTTCCTTGAGGATGTATGTTCTTTAAAGAAATGTTCCTTGACTATGTAGTTCCTTTAATGTTCCTTATGTAATGTCCTTTAAGATGTCCTTTGAGGATGTATGTTCTTTAGAAATGTTCCTTGACTATGTATGTTCCTTTAAGAAATGTTCCCTTTAAGAAATGTTCCTTGATATGTATGTTGCTTTATGTTCCTTGAGGATGTATGTTCCTTTAAGAAATGTTCCTTGACTATGTATGTTCCCTTTAAGAATGTTCCTTGACTATGTTGTTCTTTAAGAAATGTTCCTTGACTATGTATGTTCCTTTAATGAAATGTTCCTTGACTATAAAAAATGTTCCTTGACTATGTATGTTCCTTTAAGAAATGTTCCTTGACTATGTATGTTGCTTTAAGAAATGTTCCTTGACTATGTATGTTCCTTTAAGAAATGTTCCTTGACTGTATGTTCCCTTTAAGAAATGTTCCTTGACTATGTATGTTCCTTAAGAAATGTTCCTTGACTATGTTATGTTCCTTTAAGAAATGTTCCTTGAAATTTTTATGATTGTTTGTGTTTTTGTTGTTTCCTTTAAGGTTTTCCTTT
>NW_020870384.1:641263-646263 GCF_003789085.1 Penaeus vannamei | reverse complement strand
AGTTGGAAACCCTTTAGGAAATCAGAATATATAAAATCTTAATTATGACTGTGATACTTAATCAGTACTTACTAAGATTAGAATTCTAGATAATTCTACTAGATAGTCCTATATGATAGAAAAAAGTAGAAAAGATTTCAAAGTACACAATGACACGGATGATTTAAACTAACCGAACGAAGAGATTTTCTCCCCCATAAATCTGCGTAAACTGCATAATCTCTCGAAAACTTCCCCGTGGAAAGTCTCTCCACAAACATCTCGGTCAATTTATCGTCATGAAGTGCACTCATATCTTACGCAACGCACACTCCCTCCCCCCCCCCCCACCCCACCCCACCCCTCCCACCCCGTCCCGCTCTCCAAAAACTCTTGCCCGCCAGTTCCTCTTCAGCAAATATATCTTGCCATTTCAACAAGATTTCCTCCTCAAATTCCTCCTCGAAATGTTAATAGAGTAACGTTTAGAGTCACTCGCTCTCAGCTTACGCAAGGAGGCAATGCAGTAAGATGAGATATAACTGCAGATTTGCCGGTCCGTGGTGGAGGATTATGGCGAAGAAAACTGAGCTAAAATGGTTTTATTTAGTCTTTGAACTTGATTTCCCAAAAAGAAATGTGTAGGAAGCAGAAGAGAGAGAGAGAGAGAGAGAGAGAGAGAGAGAGAGGAGAGAGAGAGAGAGAGAGAGAGAGAGAGAGAGAGAGAGAGAGAGAGAGAGAGAGAGAGAGAGAGAGAGAGAGAGAGAGAGAGAGAGAGAGAGAGAGAGATTTCTCATTTTTCCTAATACTTATCCTGTAATAACATCCAGACAGAATGTTATTTCCGAAATAAGTATAAGTAAACCGATTTAGACAGTTTTATTCTATTTACAAATGACTTAGCACCAGTGTTTTAGAAAATAGATTTTCTGTAATAGTAATTACTTTCTGAAACACAAACTCAAGGGGAAATACTCGTAAATAATATTACCATTTTCAATACATCGTTTCGTGGACCATACTTAGACCTTCTTATAGAGCTTTTTAGACCTTAAATGGTAATTCAGATTCTGTGAAATAGAAACTCAAGGGAAAGTACACGAAAGTAAGGTAATCCTTCTTCAAATATTGTTTTATTGACCATATTTAGACCTTAAAGACCTCCCCAGACCTTCTGAAATAGCAGTTCAGCTTCTGTGAATTAAAACACTCAAGGAAAAGTACACGAAATGAATGTAATCTTTCCAGGGACTTCTTCTAAATTATGATTATTCCTTAAAGAGAGAGAGAGAGAGAGAGAGAGAGGTGAGAGTGAGAGTGAGAGTGAGAGTGAGAGTGAGAGTGAGAGTGAGAGTGAGAGTTAGAGAGAGAGAGAGAGAGAGAGAGAGAGAGAGAGAGAGAGAGAGAGAGAGAGAGAGAGAGAGAGAGTGAGAGTGAGAGTGAGAGTTAGAGAGAGAGAGAGAGAGAGAGAGAGAGAGAGAGAGAGAGAGAGAGAGAGAGGAGAGGAGAGAGAGAGGAGGGAGGGAGAGGGAGGGAGGGAGGGAGGGAGGAGAGAGAGAGGGAGGAGGGAGAGAGGGAGAGAGGGAGGAGGGAGAGAGGGAGGGAGAGAGGAGGGAGGGAGGGAGCAAGAGAGAGAGAGAGGGAGGGAGGGAGGGAGGGAGGGAGAGAGAGGGAGAGAGAGAGAGAGAGAGAGAGAGAGAGAGAGAGAGAGAGAGAACTCGTAAGACTTTGGCAGTTATCTTTCGTAACTAACTTCCATGGACTGTAGGTCACTTTAATTCCACATCCCGATTTAGTCTTGATGGGAACAGCTGGATTCATTTTATTTCTGTGATCTGAACCCCGCATGACAGTCTGCCAGATTGATTGAATGTTAAATGACAGTTTGCACTTAACCGTTTCGTCGTTTCGATACATTAGCCACGTAAATCATGAACTATTAGACCTCCTGACTTTATCTCAGGCCTGGTTCTGGTCAACAATCTATTCTCAATATTCAGTAAGTGTTAATGCTTTATCTGTTTGACAATGTATGGTGTTGGTTTGATCCTCGGACAGTGTTTATATTCAGTATTCTAAGTTAGTGTTTTATCTGTTTGACAATGTATGGTGTTGGTTTGATCCTCGGACCCTGAATGAACACTGCATATGCTCGCTTAGTGAAGACATCATACGCTAGTTTTCGTTGTCATAATATTAATAATATTAATAATAATTAATAATAATATTAATAAGTAATAAAGTTCAAAACCACGACCGAGATATTTAATGGTCTAATTTGGGTCAATGATTATATCCAACATTCCAGTTGTTCCAGTTTGAACATATAGCTCCCAATTGCTGCCTGACGTTTCACTTACAACCTTCATCTCTGAATTACTCATAGTATTCTTGTCGATAGGCTACACTTGTAATTCCAAACATTACCTGTAAAATGGCAGTTTCTAAGTCTTAACAGATGATTAAGCCCTCTGTCCAGTGGCGATTTTCATCTGTGCTTTTTCTAGTACCACGCTGTTCTGTTCAGCAGAGAAAACTTCACCGTGGAAAGTCTCTTAACAAACATCGGTCAAACACAGAGACAGAGAAAGCAACAGAAAGACAGACAGACAGACAGACAAATAAACACCCAACGACCATCTGCATCGCTACTTTCTTCGTCCAACGATAAAGTAATGCATCTTAGCTAAAAAAAAAAACTCTTAATATCCCCAGTTCAAAGACTTTCAGTACCTATCGTGGCTAATACCGAATGATTTTCCTCAGCTTAGGCAACCCTAACCGTAGTGAAAGGGTTAACAACGCAAAATACAGTTGTTCATACAGTACAAAAGTGCATTAGCACAAAGACTCCCTCTGTTCTATTTCCTGACACATTCCCGTCAAAATCCATAACCCTTTCCCTCTCCTTTCTCTCTCTCTCTCTCTCTCTCTCTCTCTCTGTCTCTCTCTCTCTCTCTCTCTCTCTCTCTGTCTCTCTCTCTCTCTCTCTCTCTCTCTCTCTCTCTCTCTCTCTCTCTCTCTCTCTCTCTCTCTCTCTCTCTCTCTCTCTCTCTCTCTCTCTCATGCTCTTCTCTTCTTGGCACACTATACAGCTATAATTTTTTCCTCTCTTTACCATGATAGAAATGATACACACGTGTCCGCAACAAATACCACTTTTTAATATATGCAAAGGAAACGCAAGACAAACATTGATACCAAAAACTCTTTTGTTTATAAGGCCTAAGTCACCTTGTGATATAAGTTGGAAAGTTTGGGGGAATTTTAGACCACTTTTACCCTAGGTGTGGCGCAGGAAGTTATACCATTAAGTGCGTAACAGAAGGGATCTCTGGAATAGAAAAAAACCTTGAAATTGACAAAAAATGAATTGGGTTATTTTAAGAGGGTGATTGGTATTATACCAAAAGTATGCGAATGAAAGTAAATGCCTGTGCATGCATACAGGCATCAACATTCATACACATACACATGCATTCATATATACGTACACATACATACATACATATACATAGATACAAAACATACATACATGCACTCACACAAACACATACATACACACACACACACACACACGCACATACATATACATACTTACATACATACATTCATATATATATGTATAAATACAAATAAATGCATATCTATCTATCTGTCTATCAATCTCTCTCTCTCTCTCTCTCTCTCTCTCTCTCTCTCTCTCTCTCTCTCTCTCTCTATATATATATATATATATATATATATATATATATATATATATATATATATATATATATATATGAGGCACATAATTCAGGAAATCGATAAACGCCCCCCCCCAAAAAAAAAAAAAAGACAAAATAGTCCTCAAAGTTTTACAGCGTCCATAATTTCACTGAAGTACAGCACGCTTCCATCAGGAGAGTGAGAGGGATACGGCAGTACTAAGAGAAACGCGGGAAATACGACCAAACACGGTGAAAAGTCCGCCGGTAAAGTCCCTCCCATTTGGCCCGAATACCTAATTTCTGTGTTTCGAAAAAAGGGCAGTACAAATGGGGACTTTAATGGGGGAGATATTACATGGGGAAGCTTAGTGTTGGAGAGGTAGGGTGGGAGGGCGAGGTGGAGTCCTGTCTTTTTTCTCGCTCTTCTTCTTTTTATTTCTCTCTCTAGCGTTCTCTTTCTCTTTATCTCACTTTTTATCTTTCTCTCTCTTTATCTCTCACTCTCTCTCTTTCTCTCACTTTTTTCTCTTTCTCTCTTCTCTCTCTTTCTCTTCTTTCTCTTTTCCTCTTTCTCTTCGCTCTCGCTTTCTCTCTCTCCCACTTTGTCAATTTCTCTTTCTCTTTCATTTCTGTGTCTCTATCTCTTTCCTTCCCCTACACCTTTACTCTCTCACTCCTCCCCCCACCCCCTCTCTCTCTCTTGGGGGGGGGGGTATGGCACCGCTGCAATGAATGTTAGAGAACAAATAACTGAGAATATTTTGTTTCACAAGAATATATGATCAGCTGTAACGATGACAGTGTTTATAATACTGCACATTTTGCGTGGTTGTGAAATGACCTTTTTATTGTATTTTTAGCCACAGTATTATCATTGCATATAATAGTACAGATATTGTTCAGATATATCTAACATTACATGTACAAATGTTGTTAACGATGGCCATTATCGATATCAGTGTTATAGTTTTTGTTCTCATCGCCCTTAACATTATCATGTCTATTATCATCCACTACCGTTGCTATTATCAGTATAAATTATGACCAACAATCGTTACTCTTATCATTAACAGATTTAACACTTACCACCTCATTATTTTCTTTCATAGGAATTCCAGTTACTACAATTTCCGTGCCGTCTTCCTTTATACACACACACACACACACATATATATATATATATATGTGTGTGTGTGTGTGTGTATACATATATATATATATATATATATATATATATATATATATATATATATATATATATATATGTATATATATATATATATATATATAATATATATATATATATATATA
>NW_020870384.1:631263-633763 GCF_003789085.1 Penaeus vannamei | reverse complement strand
GAGCAGTGAGAGAGAGAGAGCAGAGACTAGAGAGGGACGAGAAGGCAGGACGGGGGAGAGGGGACCGCGTGACAGAGGGAGGAGAGGGAGGAGGGAGGGGGAGGTGGGGCAGGGATGGGAGGGAGGACGGGACGGGACGGAGAGGAGGGAGAGAAGAGCGAGGAGCGCGAGGGGGCCGGAGGGGGCAGACGGGAGGGAGGGGGGGGAGGAGCGGGAGGGGTGAGGCGGGAGGGGAGGAGAGAGATGACGAGAGCAGAGAGAGATCGACGAGACGAGGAGAGAGAGAGAGAGCAGGCAGAGGAGGAGCACGAGAGAGAGACGACCCGAGAGAGAGAGAGAGCCAGTGAGCAGATGAGAGAAGAAGAGACGAGAGAGACCGACGACGAGATGAGAGAGACTGAGAGAGAGAGAGATGACGACAGAGATGAGATGAGAGCGGGAGGAGAGAGAGAGAGACGGAGCAGAGAGGCGGACCGGGCGGGAGGGAGCGGCGGAGGGGAGGCATAGGGAGAGCAGGGAGGGCGTAGGGGGGAGAGAGAGAACGGGAGCAGAGAGAGAGGATTGGAGAGGAGCGGACAGGAAGGGAGAAGAGGGTGCAGTGGCATCGAGGAGGGAGGGAGGGAGGGGCGCGAGAGAGAGAGAGAGAAGGGAGAGAGAGAGGAGGGGCATGAGACGGGAACGGGAGGAGAGGTGGGAGACGAAGAGAGGGTAGCGTGAGGAGGCGAGAGGAAGGCAGGAGGGTAGGAGGGCAGGGAAGCAGCAGGACCAGCTGAGGACGCGGAGCGAGTGAAGGATGGAGCGGCAGGGAGAGGAGCAGGAGGAGGGAATGCAGCAGGAGAGAGCGGCACGAGGAGAGAGGCGAGGGGAGGGGTTGATGGGACGAGGCGAGCGGAGGCGGTGAGGGAGAGAAGAGAGAGAGAGGGAGATTTAGAGTGATGCAAAGTTGCAGACAGAGTAAAGAGAAGAAGCGAGAGGAGAGCGGAGGACGAAGAGACGAGAGAGACTCGATCAGAGAGAAGTCAGAGAGACGGAGAGACCGAAGGGATGACGAGCAGAGAGGCAGGAGAGACGACGCTGATGAGACGAGAGACGAGATGGGAGCGCGGCGAGAGAGACGAAGAGAGAGGCGAGAGGGAGCAGGCGAGGGAGCAGGAGGGGGAGGGGGGGAAGGGAAGGGCAGCCGGAGAGGGCGGAGGGAGGGAGAGGGAGAGGAGGGCAGCGAGGATCGAGGGGGAGGAGGAGAGGAGGAGAGCCGCCGAGAGGGCACGAAGGGAGCCAGGAGCCAGGGAGAGGAGAGGACGCAGAGCAGAGGGCGGGACGGGAAGCCCGCGAGTGCGGCAGCGGGCGATGGGAGCGGAAGGGGTCGAGAGGGGTGAGCGGAGAGGAGAGGAGGGAGAGGAGGGAGAGGGCGGAGGGACAGGAGGGAGGGATAGGGGGAGGGAGGGAAGGAGCAACGAAGGAGATGACGCAGACGAGGACGAGACGAAGAGAGACGAGAGAGACGAGCAGACGAGAGAAGAGCAGAGAGAGAGCGACGACGATGATGCAGAAGACGAGAGAGAGAGCAGAGATGTAGTAAATTATATTTTTAGCCCAATTCCTCAACGCTGCTGCTGTAGCTCATGTGTATCGAAATATATCTTATATACGTATATATATACTATATATATATATAGTATATTATATATATATTTATTATATATATATATATATATATATATGATCTTATACGGATCGTTACTAGGTTTCCGTGAATTTAGAAATTTAAGAAAGCACTAAAACTGATTCAGCCTTCTTTTCTAAGGATTAAATCAGATTTAAATCTTATGGACGACAAATTAACATGGACATTATATAAGCGACATGTAACGAGTGGAAAATATGCTTTATATAACACGGTCAAATAGAGCTAATTGCTGTCACTTGAAAAATAATGACGAATCCAATAAAGAAATTTGTGTCATTTTTTTGCCACGTGTCATTCAGGGTGTACTTGAACACAAAGGAATGTGCTTCGCGTCTAAGTACTTGCCATCACGCACCGAGTATAGACGTCGCGTGTGTTTTTGTATAATATATATATATATATATATATATATATATATTATATATATATATATTTATATTATGTAGATATATATATAGTATATGCACCAACAAACAACACACACAAACACACAACACACACACACACACACACACACACACACACACACACACACACCACACAATATATATATTATAATATATATAATATATATATATATATATATATATGTATGCATGTATGTATATATATGAATATATATAATGTATATTTATATTATATTATATATATATTATATATTATATACTATATGTGTGTGTGTGTGATGTGTGTGTGTGTGTGTGTGTGTGTGTGTGTGTGTGCACAATTATTATATATAATATATATATATATATTATATAATATATAGTAGTATTATATATGTATGTATATATATTATATAAATATATATAT
>NW_020870384.1:616263-623763 GCF_003789085.1 Penaeus vannamei | reverse complement strand
CCGCTTTTTTTTTTTGTAAAGTGAATATAATTGGTACGGAAAGCTTTGACTTCATGCAGTGGTAATGATTAGTGATTTATATTTTCTCTTTAATTAAAGGTGAAATGTGGGGGCAGGATTCCATAAATCTCTCTCTCTCTCCCTCCCCCCCCCCCTCTCTCTCTCTCTCTCTCTCTCTCTCTCTCTCTCCTCTTCCCTCCCCTCTCTTTCCCTCCCTCCCTCTGTCTGTCTGTCTCTCTCTCTCTCTTTCCCTCCCTCCCTCTCTCTTTCCCTCTCCTCCCTCTCTCTCTCTCCTTCTCCTCCCTCCCCCCCCTCTCTCTCTCTTCCCTCCCCCCTCTCTCTCTCTCTCTCTCTTTCCCTCCTCCCTCCCTCCCCCCTCTCTCCCTTCTCTCCTTCCCTCCCTCCCCCTCCCTCCCTCTCTCTCTCTTTCCCTCCCTCCCTCCCCCCCCCTCTCTCTCTTCCCTTCTCCCTCTCTCTCTCTTCCCTTCTCCCTTTCCCTCTCCTATCCACATGTATCATTTCAACTGACGAGAATGAAAAATACGATCAGTGGTTTTAGTTACTGAAGATATTTGATTCCTTGTTACCTATTGTCGATCGAAAGGGGATTGTATTCTGCATGTTTTGATCGAATCCTTTTTAGCGAGTGGTTGATGCTCTTTTTTTTTTCTTTTTGAAAGCTTTTGTGTTTTCCTTTGGCATTTTTTTTTATTTTGTTAATTTTGCTGTTTATTTCACCTTTTTAAGAAATCATGCTCTCGCTCTTTATTTATTTATGTCTTTCTGTCCGTGTGTCTCTTTCTTTCTGTCTTTCTCCCTCGTCCCCCTTCCTTTCTCTCTTTCTCCTTGTCTCCCTCCCTCCCTTCTTCACTCCTTTCCTCTCTCTCTAACTCAGTCTCTCTCTCTCTCCCTTTCTTACTCCCCTCTCTCTCCTCCAGTCTCTCTCTCTCTCCCCTCTCTCTCATCCAGTCTCTCTCTCTCTCTCTCTCATTCTTCCTCTCTTTCTCTATCACTCCTCATTCCCTCCTTCCTTCCCTTCCTCTCATCCTCTTCTCCTCCCCTCCTTTCCCCTCCTCTCGCTCTATCTCCGTCTCTTTCTCTCTCTCTCTCTCTTCCTCTCCATTCCCTTCCTAAGAAACCTAATGGGATTAAACATGAGAAGGATATATGTCTTAAAGATTCTCTCCCTATTCATATGCAGATGAGATTAACAACACTGATTGACAATGCTCACCCCATTATGTCTCTGCAGGATGGGGATGATGCGTGTAAAGGACAAGGAAGGACAAGGATGTGTATTGGTGTTTGTGCAAACGTTTCCTGTTGAAATTTAATTTTTTTGTGGTAGATTTGGGATTTTATTGTTATTGTTTTTGTCTTTCTTATTGACTTTCTTTTTGTTTTCATTTTTTTTCTTTTTTAAAATTCTCTGCATGTGGTTTATCAGTTGATTATACATTTATTTCAGCGAATGAAAAAAAAACAAAATAGGAAAAGGGTATTTATGCAAATAATTATCTTCTCAAGCCAGTCTAGTCGCACTACAGACAGTTTATCAAAATATTTCCATCAATTCATAGAAAATTCAAGCAAAATACAACAAATGTCCTTCCTAACACACCTTTGTTATTATCAAAAGACCATCCAAATACCAGAAGAAGTTGAAGTAAAACAGAAGAGAGAATACAGAAAAAATATCAATACCTTGCCAGGGACAGGATCAATGAGTACATTTTACTTTCTTAAATGGATAAATACATGGAGTGGATACTTAAGAATGACTGATCTTGACTTAGGATGACCTAAGGAATACATTGCCATATGTTCACTCATATTGTGAATTAAACTCACTTTGCCAGGGACGGTCAAAGAGTTCATTTTGCTTCCTTAAGTGGAAAAATACATGAAATAGATACTTAAGAACGACAGAACTTACGAATTGCTTTTTTGGGGGTCTCCTATCATAGTCGAGGATGACAGAACTTTAAAAAATTGCCTTTTTGGGGGTCTCCTATCATAGTAACATACATTCCAAGCCTCAAACCTTTTGTCCTCGAGAGGTGAAACAAATGTCTCTGGGCTCCCGGACGAGATGCTAAGGCTTAACGGTTGTCGGCGTGGTCCAAATCGGCCATTGACTCGTTAACAAGTTCTTCTGCCCGACGGAGCATCCACCTCCTGCCTGCCAAGGGTTTTGATCTGTCGGCAGAAACGATCACTTTACTCACTAAGCCAACACTAACAATTATAGTGTAGGCTATACTCATCACATGTATGTATGTGTGTATATACATATATATGTATATATATGAACATATATATATATATATGTATATGTATCATATATTACACACACACACACACATACACACACACACACACACACATACACACACACACACACACACACACACACACACACACACACACACACACACACACACACACACACACACACACACACACACACACACACACACACACACACACACAGGAACAGGCGTCATCCGTAGACCTAGGCCGGCCAGAAGCCTCTCCCCCCAAACTGGCGCTTTATTGATCAGAAGTGGAAGTGGGGGGCTCTGCTAGCGACCCCGAGACCCTGAAACTGAAAGGAGGTAATGGTGCGTGCGGGTGTAATGACGACATCAGTGACCCCGAAAATCCCTCCCTGGGGGATTACATCTCCAATTTCGCGAGAAAGTCAATAATCTCCTGCCGTGTTTCCTCCTTGCTCTTCCTGCTTTTTTTTTTTCTTTCTAATTTTTCTTCTTTTTCTTTTGCGTGTCCCGGTCCTTCTTTCTTCCTTCCCTCTCTTCCCTTCTTCCTCCTCTCCCGTCCCTCGCCTCTGTCTTTCCGTTCCTCTTATGCCCTAATTCTCTCCTCCTCCTCCTCCTTCCGTCCCTCCCTCCGGTCTTCCTTCCTTCCTGTCCTTTATGGCTCCTGGTCCTAGTTGTCCTATATTTATCCGTCCAGTGCCACGTTCTGGGCCACCACCACCGTGCCTCTGCTTCTACGAGTGTAAGGCACTTTGCTTATTCCTCGAACTTTTTAACGACACTTGCTGATGACACTTTACCATTGACTTGGCAGCCTAGTTGACCTTTTTTTTTTTTTTTTTTTTGTAATTCTACTTATTTTTATTTGATTTCTCTTTTATTTTTTTTTCTTTTTAATTCTACTTATTCTTATTTGATTTCTCTTTTTCTATTTTTTTTCTTTTAATTCTACTTATTCTTATTTGATTTCTTTTTTTCTTTTAATTCTACTTATTCTTATTTGATTTCTTTTTCTATTTTTTTCTTTTAATTCTACTTATTCTTATTGATTTCTCTTTTTTCTATTTTTTTTTCGGAGTAGCCCAAAGCTGCCTTTGTCTTTAGGCAATCGCCCTTACCCACCTATGCCGCTGCGTCAGGAGGGAGGCGGCTTATACCCATTGACACCGCCACGCCCCTTCCTACTACCTCGTGCCTCCGCCGCTCGTGAACTCAGGTCATGTCACCACGCCCGCTGTGTTTTGGTGACCCGTGATTACAAGTATGTACTGTATAGGAAGCAGAAACCATGATTTACACTATGTACTGTATATGACGCAGAAACTTTTCTTTTCTTTTCTTTTGCATAAATCTGCGGGGAAGTGACGTAAGAGCCATTCTGGATACGTTAGTCTGTACCGTTCCTTACGTCGTGGTCACGAATAGGGAGTTACATTTGATTTGTAGGTACGTTAAGTTCGGTTGTGTTTCGTGTACGTTTGACACGATTTTCTAGCGCGCAGTGAATGTGTTTATAGGTTATTCTTTACGGTGGACGCACTAAGCTAAGGTGAGCTGAAGGTGATGTTCACGTAGAGAAGAAAGAGTGGCAGTCGCTGGTAATAGAAACAATCTACAGACACGAATACAGGGAAATGATCGCGGAAAATACCCCTCACAGCGCAAGTCCACTCAGTGCGCTCCCAGATTTCAACTCTATCTTTATACCAAGTTATATTTATAACTCTATCTTTATAACTCTTTATATCTTTATAACCTTTATACCGAGGTGAAGACCATGTTTTCCGTGGGGTGTTGGGGGTCAGAGCCTCCCGTCAACCCTCCCTCGGACAGTGCTCCTGCAAGCCCAGTCACAGCAACTTAAACTGTTAAAAGAATTGCGACATGGAGTAGGGGGACTTACTCTCTGGCGTGTGCGTCCGTAAGGTAAACAATTACCTGTTTATATTCCACGTTCCCTTATTTTCGTTACTGTTTCATGTTTAGTGTTCATCTATTCTAAATTATCTTTAATACATCGAAGGCGTGCGTTTCTTCACATACGCCTTGACAAACCACACATTCCTTCCCATACGCCTTGACAGTCAAGAACACACTGCCAAATTCCAGCTGTTTGGGCGGCAATCTCCCCCATGATGGACGTGAAACCACCTTGTTTATTTAAGATTAACTACCTTAATTCAAACTACGCGTTTCCTGCTTTAATGTTGTATTTGTTGAAGGCCGGAGGTTTCTACGTCAGAGTGCAAGGGGGGTAGGGGGAGGGGGAGGGGGGGGGGCCAGGGGGGTAGATAGCGATCATACATACTGCTTATTGTTTTCTCGATATGTTTTTTTTATGTTTGTATTGTTGCTATTGTTTTATTATTGTGATTTTAATTATCATTAGTATTGTTATTATCATTGGTATTACCTTAATGTTATTCTCATTACTGTCATGACTTTATACATTATCGTTATTATTACATTTTGTATTATCATTATCATTATTATTATTATTCTCTTTCTGTCCTAAAATATCGCTTACATTATCCTCCAAAACATCAAATTTCTTCCTGGTCTGCCTGTCTTAAAGCGCAGGGGAGGGGCGGGGGTAGGGGAAGCAGGGGGGGGGGGGAGGGCGAAGAAGAATAAAAGGAATGAGAAGGGAAAGAAACCTAAGAAGAGGCAGCAAGAAAGACAGGAGGAGGAAAGGAGGAAGGAGGAAGGAAGAAGAGCCTCCTGAAGCCCTTATAAGGGAGGGAAGGGGGCGAAGAGGAGTAGAAGGAATGAGAAGGGAGAGAAACCTAAGAAGAGGCAGGCAAGAAAGACAGGAAGGAGGAAGGGAAGAAGGAAGAAGAGCCTCCTGAGCCCTTAAGCCTTTAAAGGGGGTCATAGTGGCTTCCTGGAACCTGGCAATAGGGGGGGGGAGGGGAGGGGGGGGGAGGGGACAGGTTAGAGACAAGAAGAAGGGCAGGGGAGGAGGGGAGGAAGGGGGAGCAGTGGGGGCAGGGGAAGGAGAGAGGACAAGGGGAAGAGAGGAGGTGGGGGAGAGAGAGCAGGGGGGGGGGAGAACAGAGGGAAGAGAAAGGATAGAGGAGAGAGGACAGGGGAAGGAGAAGTGGGGTAGGAGACGGGGGGAGGGGGAGGAGAAGAGAGAAGAGAAGGGATAGAGGAGAGAGGACAAGGGGGGGGATTGGAAGGAGAAGGGGGGTAGGAAACGGGGTAGGGGGAGAAGAGAGGGAAGGGGAGAGGAGAGAGAGAGAGAGGGATAGAGGGAGAGAAGAAGGGGAAAGGGGAGAGAGGAGGAGAGGAGGGGATAGGAGGAACGGGGAAAGGGAGAGAAGAGGGAGAAGGGGGAGAGGAGGAGAGGGTTGCAAGCGTTCCTTTTGTCTTCATATTCTGACTGGAAATCCGCTGGTAAATAAAACGCCACACACTTCCGTGATTAAACTGGACTATTGTTTATTTTTCTCTCTCTCTCCATTTATATGTTTGTCTTTCTATTTTTTTTTCTCTCTTTTACTTTTGTCTCTCAGTAATGCCAGTGATAATGATAATGGTAGTAATAATGTTAATGTTTATTATCATCGTATTTCATCACCATCCTCATGATCATGGCAGTCACCACTATCACCATTTTTATAATAATTCATCTATTCTTCTGCGATTTGGAGGTCTACGTACGCTCCCAGTTAGAGACAAGAAGAGAGGCTACAGAGAGACAAGAGAGAGGCTACAGGGAGGTAAAAGAGGCTACAGGAGGTAAAAGAGGCTACAGGGGTGGTAAGAGAGGGCTACAGGTGGAAAAGAGCTACAGGTAGTAAAGAGAGGCTACAGGAGGTCAAAGAGGCTACAGCGAGGTAAGAGAGGCTACAGGGAGACAAGAGAGAGGCTACAGGGTGGTAAAAGAGGCTACAGCGAGACAAAAGAGGCTACAAAGAGGTAAAAGAGGCTACAGCGAGACAAAAGAGGCTACAAAGAAGTCAAAGAGGCTACAGGGAGGCCCAAAGAGGCTACAGGGTGGTAAAAGAGAGACTACCGAGAGGAGGTTCCCGGTAGCCTCTCTTTTGTCTCGCTATTGCCTTTCTTTTATCTCCTTGTAGCCTCTTTTACCTCTCTGTAGCCTCTCTTGTGTCTCCCTGTAGCTCTCTTTCTCTCGCTATATCTCTCTGTTCTCTCACTGTAGCTTCTCTTTGGCTTTCAACTGTTATTTGTCATATATCCATTTCTTTCTTTCTATTTGTCAATGCTATGTGCTATAGTATATCCGTAGGTGTATATAAAATTACCATATTAAACATTTACATCAACACAGTTTTTTTTATTCACTAAGAAATAATAATTTCCTGTAAAAAAATTACCAATCAAACTTTTATATTATGATTTTTTTTTTTATTCACTAAGAAATAATAATTTTCCTGTACATGAAAAGCTAGATTGTTCACCCCGAAGTTCAGTAGTTTATAGAAAGAGGAACTAACTAGAAAATTAAAAGCACGAAAAGTATTTATTTCATATTCGTATGCAAATGAATCTGTTCATAATAAATAAATAAATGAATAATGATAAATAAATAAATAAATTTCAAAATAAATGAATAATCTGTTCCTGAGTATCTATTTCTCGACTAATCCTTAATTATGCTAAATAAGAAAGAAAATATGACCAATTTCTAAGACGTCATAAGTGACATGGGAAATCCGAGGTGAAACTAGGTTGCCAATTGACACTTTTTTTCAGGATGGACTCAAGGATGGACGTAAGGATGGACGGAAGGATGGACGTAAAGATGGACGTAATGATAGACGCAAGGATTAAAGATGGACTTAAGGATGGACGCAAGGATGGAAGTCAGGATGGACCCAAGGATGGACTTAAGGATGGACATAAGGATAGACCCAGGACTCAAAGATGGACGTAAAGATGGACATAAGGATGGACTTAAGGATTGACGTAAGAATAGACCCAAGGATGGACTTAAGGATGGACGCAATGATGGACGCAACGCAAGCTGAAATCGCAAACAGAGATTGTGATAGGATGGGCTGTGGGAAAATAATTTCTCTAACTGATATACTCCGAGCTGAGCATCTCCCGGACGATGGCACACAGGCAGATAAGGAGGATAAAGGACACCCATGACGATCGTCCTCGTTCACCAATGCAGCTGGTAGTCATGAACAGCCCCTTGGTAAATTGTAGCCTGTAGCCTCGCTGTAGCCTCGTTGTAGCCTCGCTG
>NW_020870384.1:554734-557234 GCF_003789085.1 Penaeus vannamei | reverse complement strand
GGATGAGGGAAGTATGTGAATTGGAAGAGAAATTAGTTGAGAGGACAATTAAGCATTGTTTAGTTTGGTTGTATCGATAGATCCGAACCACTCTTTCAGAATGTCTGTTTCTATATCTCATTCTCTCTCCTCTCTTCTTCATTCCGCCATTTCCTCCCCCCCCCCCCTCCTCTCCTCTTCTCTCTCCTTCCACTATTTCTACTATTTTCCCTCCCCTCCCCCCTCTCTCTCTTCTCTCTTTTCTCTTTTCTGCCTTTCTCTCTCTCTCTCTTTTCCTCTCTTATATATTATTCTCTTTCTCTCCCCCCCCTTTCTCTCTCTCTCTTCTCTCTCTCTCTCTCGCTCTCATGTGTATATATATATATATATATATATAGTATATATATATATATATATATATATATATATATATATATATGTATGTATGTGTGTGAATGTATATTCACACACACAGAAAGTATATACATCAAGACACTGTATGTTCTCCACGCAACAACAATCATGGCGGCAAACGTTCATGTACCTCACTGTACCTGAAGGTGATCTGCCCCAAAATACAGCAAAATACTATTTCAGTCTGAAGTGAAGACTTACTTTACTGCAGCCGTGTTTCGAAAGTTATCACTATGTGCGGTCATATGTTCTGAGAGTGACCAATATATCTTAAGTTATCTTTTCACTCATAGCGGTCTGTTATAAACTGTCAAGGTTCTCCAGTATATAAGCAGATATCAGCACTTGCAGACGTTTAAGAGTGATTTGCCGTCATTTATAGCGAAAGGAAAATTGGAGGAGTTACGAGTATTGATGATAAAATGGTATTGACGATAATGATAACAATGAGAACAACAGTAAAATTATGATGATTTTGATATTAATAATGGCAATATTAATGAAAACGATAGCAATAATAACGATAATGATAATGATAACAGTTGTAGTAATAGTAGTAAAAGCAGTAGTAGTAATAGTACAGTATTAAAAGTAATATTAATAATGATATTGATTCTAATTATGATAATGATGATGGTAATGATATGATAATGGTAATAATAATGATAATGATGATGATAATAATGATAATGATGATGGTAATAATACTGATAATGATGATGGTAATAATAATAATGATGATGGTAATAATACTGATAATGATGATGGTAATAATAATGATAATGATGATGGTAATAATAATGATAATGATGATGGTAATAATAATGATAATGATGACTGTAATAATAAAAATAATGATGATGAATAATAATGTAATGATGATGGTAATAATAATGATAATGATGATGGTAAATAATAATGATAATGATGATGGTAATAATAATGATGATAATGATGATGGTAATAATAATAATAATGATGTAATAATAATGATGATAATGATGATGTAATAATAATAGTAATGATGATGGTAATAATAATGATAATGATAATGGTAATAATAATGATAATGATGATGGTAATAATAATGATAATGATGATGGTAATAATAATGATAATGATGATAGTAATAATAATAATAATGATGATGGTAATAATAATGATAATGATGATGGTAATAATAATGATAATGATGATGGTAATAATAATAATAATGATGATGGTAATAATAATGATAATGATGATGGTAATAATAATGATAATGATGATGGTAATAATAATGATAATGATAATGGTAATAATAATAATGATGATGATGGCAATAACTACAAGCACTCAGAACGCATACCACGCAATAGGGTTACTAATGCAATAAAAAGATTCTAATAATAATAAAAACAACAAAAGGTTATTCACACTTGAAGAATTACTTTATAAAATCACCTCTTTCTTAAGTAAACTTGTGACGTTCGTGTTTTCTCGCAATGTAATGAATCATTTTTAAAAAATCATGAATAAAAAATGCCATCTAAGTTTGACTAAGATACACCTCTGATGAAAAGGATGATGATGATAAAGATGTTAATAGTAGTAGTAATAGTAATAGTGGTAATAGGAGTAATAGTAGTGACAGTAATAATAATAAAAATAATAATCATAATAACAGTTATAATGATAACTAGAAACAGAGCGCAAATACTTTCATAGCTAGAAACACTCACAGAGCGCATAATTTTATCAAGGCTAGTGATGGAATAAGAATTATTATGATAATGATGATAATAATGATAATAATTATAGTTACCCTATGACCAAGGCAATGATAATAGTAATGATTATAAAAACGATAACAACAATGCTATTACGGTGGTATAAATAGCTATAGCTACGGTATCATAATTAGTTAATCCAAGTTCTTGTGCGGTAGGAGTAGACATAAGCTCATATCTATCTTATCTCCACCTCTATCTTACCCAAGCATAACTTAACCTCTCTGACCTAATTCACCCTTCTGACTCTTAACTTAACCTACCCTAACCAAATCACGGTAATATAATTCGATGAAACCTATCTTAACGAGCTTAACTTAATGTAACCTAATTCACCC
>NW_020870384.1:517234-527234 GCF_003789085.1 Penaeus vannamei | reverse complement strand
GGAGACTGATGTATCTATTTTATCTTTTTACTGCTGTATCGCACCGGGGAGACTTGAGAGTGTAGACCGGGGAATCTAGAAGGAAGAAATAAAACACAAACACTTCTCTTCTTCTCGGTAAAAAAACGAAGGAGAGAAATATGCACAGATGGCATTTTTCGTTATCTTTTTTCTCCATCTCCATTGCCTTTTTTTCGCCTTTTCTTTCTGTCTTTTTTTTTTGGGCAACTGGTTTATCCTCTTCTTCTCTTTGATTAAAGATTCATGCCGCTTCTTTATTCAATTTGTGCGTGACTTTTTTTTCATATTCTTCGAATCTCCTTTCCAAGTTATATATGTTTTTACTTCTATCAATGCCCAAGATTCAGACACTTCTATTATTCATCGCTGGCACACACGCGGATACAAACCTACCTTCACTCACACGCACATTGGTGGATATAAACACACACACACACACACACACACACACACACACACACACACACACACACACACACACACACACATATATATATATATATATATATGTATTATATATATATATAATAATATATATATATATATATATATGTATATATATATATATATATATGTATGTATGCATATATATATATATATATATATATGTATGTATAATATGTATATATATACAATATGCATACATATATACATACATACATTTTTCTCTTTTTCCTGCGAACAGGAGGCAATAGAGAGCCCGCATCCACAAGCCCGTTCCATCTCCAACTACACAGCTGATAACGTGAGGCGCCCAAGCACTTGCTGCTCTCAGAAACCCTCACTTGAAATGCCCAGTCATCTTGACTCTAAAAGCTGGCCAAAAATCACTCTCTTTTGCATCGCTCACATTTCAAAATTTCGCTGGCGTTGCACTGTATCATGCAGGCCCCGCGTTGCATGGTGTCGCTCACTATAACTCGAGGGCGAAGAAGGACTTTGCGGTGGGCGGCGGCAGTCCACGAAACAATTTGCGAAGGTCAGCGGGTCTCATCTGCAGGCCGTGTGGAGGAGGCTTGCTGCTGTTGACGTCTGGTGGATCACAGTCATAACGCTTATGCCATCTGCGCACATCCTGTAGCGATGCACTGATATCACACATAACACATCTACAACTACATCGGACACACACACACATCATCACATCACAATCTTTCACACATACACACACACATATATATATTTACTTTATATATATTATATTATTTATTATATACTCTATTATATTATACTTCTATATTCTCTTATTCTTCCGACATATATATATATATATATTTATTTTACTCTTACTAAGACTTATATCTATATATTCTACTATACTCTTACTTTTATAATATTATAGTATACTTATTATATTCATTTATTATATATATTATACTCTATTCTAGTTCCTGTGTTGTGTGTGTTGTGTCTGTGTGTATTTATTGATGGATTCTGGATGTGATTATAATATATTGAGATATTTATGTATATATCGTTTGTTTATTATTGCATCACATCACACAAGCATTACATGACCTCGTGAATACTGCATTCTTCACTTCCAGCGCTACTCCACTCCCCGGCCGGAATAGCTGGCGCGGCCCCCTTGCTTGAGCGACAGTCCTCGGCGGGTACATCTTGAAAACTTGCGTAATTATTTTCACCGCTGAGAACAAAGAGCGTCCGCTTCAGGCGTTCGTCACGAAGGCCCGAGGAGTGATGGCGGCTTCAGGAGAGGTTGGGGCGCGATCTGCCGCGATCCGAGGAAGGGGAAGGGAGGGCTCTTCGCGGTTAACGAGGATGCCTCCTGCAGCCTATACAATTCGGTTCTTCTCTCTGGTTACGCAGCAATGATGATGATGATAGTAAGTAATTATTCGAAGTTCATGAAATATGATAAATAATGAATGGATAAGTAATTGATAACTAATATATTGTAGTAATGAATATTTGTATATAATCAATATTGCTTACATAACGTAATGTATCATACAATACACTTGTAGTATAGCATTTGTAATAATAATTCAATTAATAAATTGTCTTTCTAATAATAATATAAAAGTAATTAATAATACATAAAGAGTAATTAATAATAATAACAAGTACTACTAATAATAATAAAAGTAAATAATAGTTAATAATAACTTTTAATAGTAATATATCCAATACGATATATTGCTGATAGTACTTTTTAATAATGATAGTATAATAAATAATTTACATAATACAATAATAATGAATCAATAATAGTAGTAAAGTAATAATAATAATAATAATAATAATAATATTTTTTTAGGGTTTGCTGTGGACAGGGGGCTCTTGTCACATCAAGTTCACAGGTTCTGGCTTTATCTTAATTATTGTTTTTGCGCTTCTAAACTACCGCCGCCACGGTCTCTCTTCTTTTGTGTCCGCACGGAATGGCCGGGGTGACCATCCCCACTGGCAGCGCGCCGGAATCAGCACATGCACATTCTTACGATATTGTCATACCATTTACATTCATCATTACACTTAGCCAAGATCTTCGAGGCGCACATCTCTCTCACTACACATTCGGTGGGTGTGGTTGTTCGTCTTGAAACTCAACGTCAGTATAAGAAAGAAAATGAGAAAAAAGGAATGTATGAAATGGAGATAAAACAGAGATCAAGACACATAAATAACATACCAAAAGGAACACAGGCAGACAATACAATCCTGCCCAGGTCAAGCCAGGCGCCGTGTTCATGCCGCCGCCCGAGGCTCCTGTTTCTCTCTCTCTGTGCCTCTCTCTTCCTTCGGCTTTTATTCGAGTCTTTTGGTTTGTCCGGTTTGGCGGCAGCAAGAGTTTTTTTTTTTTTTTTTCTCTTCGTTTTTTTTTTTAGGGCTGTAGCTTGGTTGGTTTGTTTTATTATTATTTTTTTTTTTAGTAATTAGCGTTTTTTGTAATTGTTCTTTGCTGTTGCTTTTGCATTTTTTTTAATGCTGCAATTATCGTAATTATTAATGTCATAGCCATCATTACTGTTTGTGAGTTTGTGCACACACACACATAAGTCGTCACGCACACACTTCTCTTACACATTCACAATTCCACACACACCACACACAGCACTCATACTTCGGTCAACACTATATATATTACTTCTATACTATATATATATATAATATATATATATATATATATATATATATCTGCTATTCTATACCTATTTTACTCTATATATTCGTATCATATTATTCTTATACTCACTACATATACATACTTATATGTATATAAATCTCTTATATCTGTTGTGTGTGCTGAATTTACTTGTATTTGTCGAATGTGTGTTCTGTATTTATCTATTCGTTGTGTCGTCCTTCGTTTGCCGTGTGTCTTGTATTCATATGTATTCACTCTTCGTCTCTCTCTTCATCTTCTCTCACATGTCATCTGCAGATCTTTCTCTATGCTCGTTATTCGTTGCTTCTCATTGGATAATAAGTGTACTCACTCTGATGTTAAATAGGTCGTATCCGATATATAGCGAGATATACGCCTCTCAGTTGGGTGATTCGACCCAATCTGACTCCAAGTCGACCGTCTTACAAGATCACAGATAAACCAATATAAGAAAATTAGGATTCTCAAAAATATAAGCTCATTAAGATAACTATATCTATTTATATCTATATATATCTCTGATTACTTCTACTTTATATTTCTTTTCATTTCTCTCTTTTTATCTTTTCTCTTCTTCCTCTCTTTTACTTAACTACTTATCATATATACTATTCTATTTAGATCCTTTCCATTCTTCACATACCCTCACGGACACACCACTCACACAACTACACTCACACACCACCACGCACACAACCACACACACCAGGGCATTGGCACACAAAACTACGCACACCACCACATCACACACACACAAGCCCTTTTTCAGGATACACGCAGACAATCACCACACACATAATATATAAATAGTAAGTATAAACCAAATAAGAAATAATACACTAATATATATATGATATAATAATATTATAATATAAAAACACACATAATACTTAGGTATACATATTTCTCTGTGCGTTAAATCGTATGATGAAAATGAGCATTACTCATCATCGCTCTCATGTCGTCTACAAAAGGTCTATATTACCTGATTACTCATCGTCAAAACCTTCCAACAACTCCACACAAAACGCACAACACGTCACAACGCCCCACTTAACTCGCGATCCCACCAGACAAACAGCTCTCAAACAGACCACGAATATGCATCAAAGCGAAAACGACGCGATATGCTAGTCGGAAGGCGTATTGACAGAAGTCGAACGCGGCTGCCCCCCATATTTCGGCTGATCCGCGCGCCGAGGTGAGAGCGGCCCCGAAGATCGACTCCGATCGTAGAATCAGGGTCATCGGGGTCACAATGAAGGCGCGGCGGTAGGTAGGCCAGCGGGAATAATTCGTGTGCTCCGGGGAACGAGAGAGCTTTCACGCTTTGCCCAAATGGCGGCGCCAAGGGTCGCCATGTAGCTTTTTGTCTGTATGGATGTGTGTATATTGTATATTATATTTATCTATATATATTTATTCTATATATCCTAAACGTATTATATATATATATATTATATATATATATATATATGGTGTGGGTGGTGTGTGTGTGTCGTGTGTGTGTGTGGTGACGGGGCTGTAGAGCGTATAGTGTGCTGTGTGTGTATGAGATGTGTGTAGTTGTGTGGTGTGTGTGATGTGTGCTTGTGTTGTGTGTGTGTGTGTGTGTGTGTGTGTTGTGTGTGTGATGATTGGTGTGTGTGTGTGTGTGTATACAATGTATATTGCTACATGTAGTTACTCTTGGGAATCCGACTATCTCATTGATACTATATCTATCTATCTCATGCTTATCTATCTATTGCTCTATCTATCTATCTATCTAGATCTATGCATATCTTATCTATCTATATATGTGGAGGAATGTGTGGGATCCAAATTCGTATATACTAGGGTTATATATATATATATATATTAGGTTAGGTATTACTTTATCCCATATAATAACTATCTTATGATACTATTTTATATCGAGATATAATTAGTATTCATTAAAACGTGTTATATATTATATACATATATATATATAATATACTATGTATTATTATCTAATATTTTATACTCTAGTATATATTACTATATATGTATATGGTCCGTCTGACGGGTAAAACACAATTCCTTTTCCTGTCGTGTTGTTGTTGGTGTAATGTGTGTACGTGTAGTTTAGTGTGTTGGTATAGACGGTGTCATAGTATTCAGTACCTTGTCGAACATAGTGTGTGTGTGTTGGGTGTGTGATAAAATTCATATATAGTAATTAAGTATAATATATATTATATGGTATTATACTTGATATATTATTAATTATATTAGATATTTATATATTTTTGTGTTTTATGATAACATACATACTTATATATGTATATTTATTGATTTATGTATATTATTTGTTATATATATAGTATATTAGTTTATATAGTTTATACTATCAGTGTATTATTCTTGAACAGATCACATGTAATATATATACAACGATACACACACTAAACACACAAACACTTACGTACACACACATACACCCACACAGACGAAGAAAAAGGAAAAGGAATTGTGTTACCGTCGGAGGGAGCAGCTAGAAGCCCGTACTCCGGTTGTTCGTGCTCGCCTCGGAGGTACGTTAGTCGGGCCATTTTATATTTTCCTCTTCTGGATCTATTTCTGGATCTCGGAAGCTCTAGAAGGTTGAATTTCCTCTTTACTATTTTTTGAATCTTATACATACGGAAAAATAGCATAGAAGAAACGAATAACGAATATTTTTCTTCCTTGTTTGATATGCTTCGTAATAATAGAAAGTTAGATACGTTGTCTTGTCTTTCCACATAATGTATACGACGCATAGCTTACTTGAAAGTGAAGCAAATATTCCCCGCATGGCCTAGATATAGTAAATTTACTCACGACGACGCTAAATCACGTATAAACTAGTGGAACTTTTGCCATAACTTCAGCCCCAGACTTCTGTACTATCAAAACAAAGCTGTTGGTAAAGCTATGAATTCCATGACCCCCCCTCCCTCCATCCCCTACACTCGCCCCTACCCTCCCCCATCGTTCCTGCTCCCCTCCCCCCCCTCCGGTCGTCCTGCTCCCCCCCCAACCCAGACCAGTCACCCTC
The DNA here is from genome assembly GCF_003789085.1 of Penaeus vannamei. NCBI lineage: Eukaryota > Metazoa > Arthropoda > Malacostraca > Decapoda > Penaeidae > Penaeus > Penaeus vannamei. The sequence continues at coordinate 521,016 of NW_020870384.1, read as the reverse complement.
CCCAAGCATCGTGGTGGGGAGAGGGTGTGTGTGTTCGTGTATTTGGACGAGTATGTGTTTGGTCCCTGTGTATGTGTATGTATGTATTTGTGTGTTTATTGCGTGCGTGTGTTGTGTGTGTGTGGTGTGTGTGTGTGTGTGTGTGTTTGTGTGTATGTGTATGTGTGAGTGTGTGTGTGTATTTGTGTGTGTGTGTGTGAGTATGTGAGTGTGTGTGTGTGTATGTGTCTGTGTTAGACTGAGTGTCCGTCTACGACCGCGTGTGTATCCCCGTATACCCGCGTCCGTCTCCACAACACGGGTACAATACCAAAAAAAAAGTCTTTTCAAATCACATCCCCCCAACTTTACGGAACTTAAAACAGCGTTCATGGAAATGTATGGAACTCCAGGGAACATTCGGCGACCATTAAGAGCGCGAGAGAAGACTGCTGCGGCCAAGATCGCGAAGCTGGTACCGGATTCTCCCGGACTTTGGCACGAACCTCGATAAGCAGAACCCAGATTCTCCCGGACTTTGGCACGAACCTCGATAAGCAGAACCCAACCCCGTTAACTGCTACGGGAGAGACGCTGCTGAAGGTCATCCTGCAAAGTAGTGTTTGTTCGCTTTGAAGGATATGGCTTGACGTTATTTGATTATCAATTTTCACACTATTTCTATTTTTATTACAGATTCGTACAGATTTTTAAGGTCATCCTGAATAGTAACATTTGTTCGCTTTGAAGGATATTGCTTGACGTTGTTGTTTGTTTATCTTTTCCACACTAAGCTTGGTATTTCAGATTCGTACAGATTTTTAAGGTCATCCTGATAGTAACATTTGTTCGCTTTGAAGGATATTGCTTGACGTTGTTTGTTTGTTTATCTTTTTCACACTAGCTTATTTCTATTTTACAGATTCGTACAGATTTTTAGGGTCATCCTGAATAGTAACATTTGTTCGCTTCGAAGGATATTTCTTGACGTTGTTATTTGTTTATCTTTTTCACACTAAGCTTATTATTTCTATTTTCATTACAGATTCGTACAGATTTCTATTGTGAATGTGATTAGTTGTAAACCTTCTGGCAAAAGGAAATTGCGAAAAGAAATATCATAAAAGTATAATAAAAAAATATTTATATTGTGAATATTACATTTACACGAACTATTGAATATAACTTTAAATATTCATGAAATTCTAATTCTACCACAGAAATGTAAATGTTGAAATCTTGAGCACACATTATGTAAATGTTAGTCAGTCAACCACAAAAAAATCGACCCAAGACACAAACAAAAACAAATATAAAAGTAATGTTATGTGTAAAAAAATGTTGAAATAATAAAAGTAATTAAGCAAATGTACAATTAAGCAACACATAAAATAATAGACATAAGATACAGGATGGAAAGACAGTGATACAAAACTAAAATAAGACACACTTAAAAAGACGAGAACAATTAAGTAGATTAATCAACCCCTCCCCCCCCTCACCCCACCCCCCCCCCCGCACCAAAAATAGACAAACAACGAAATAAAATGAAAAGAGAACTAAAGAAAATGAACAATGAAAACAATACCACATTAATCACTCCCACACACTTTTTTTTTTTTTTTTTTTTTTTTTTTTTTTTTTTTTGAAGCGAGAACCCAGCGGATGTAACAACACGAGCATCAGTATTAAGAGCGAGGATGGAAGACAGTCGAAACAATAAGGGAGGAGAAATGGGCGAAGAACAAGAAGGAAAAACAAGGTCATTAAGAAGACTAAGGAAAAGACGTTTTAACTCTGCAAGATGTTCCAGTCTCGGAAGGTCGCCCTGAAATAATTGACTCGCACCTTTTCTCTCTCTTCTCTTTCTTTCTTTTATCCTATGCTATTTCTTTCTCTTTCTCTCTTCTCTTTTATTTCTTCTCTCTCTTCTCTTTTATTTTCTTCTCTTCTCTCTCTTTTATATTTTTTTCTTTTCTCTTTTCTCTCTCTTCTCTTTTATTTTCTCTCTCTCTTCTCTTTCTTTCTTCTCTATTCTTTCTCTTTTCTCTCTCTCTTCTTCTTTCTTTTATCTCTATTTCTATTTTCTTTCTCTTTCTCTCTTCTCTTTTCTTTCTCTCTCTTCTCTTTTCTTTCTTTCTTTCTCTTCTCTTTTTCTTTTATTTTCTCTCTCTCTTCTTTTTCTTTCTTTTATCTCTATGCTATTTTCTTTCCTTTCTCTCTCTTCTCTTTTATTTTCTTTCTCTCTCTTCTCTTTTTCTTTCTTTCTTTTCTCTTCTCTTTTTCTTATTTCTCTCTCTTCTTTTCTTTCTTTTATCTCTATGCTATTTTCTTTCTCTTTTCTCTCTTCTCTTTTATTTTCTTTCTCTCTCTCTTCTCTTTTCTTTCCTTTCTTTCTCTTCTCTTTTCTTTCTTTTATCTCTCTTCTCTTTTCTTTCTTTTCTCTCTTCTTCTTTTTCTTTCTCTTTTCTCTTTCCTTTTTGGCGGGTCTTGTTACTTCATCTCTTTGTTTCTTTCTCTGTCTCTCTTTTTTCTCTCTCCTTCGCTTTCTGCCTCTGTATGTCACTGTTTCTATCTGTTTATCCGTTTCTCTGTGTTTGTCTCTCTGTCTCTCTCTCTCTCCTCTTCTCTCTCTCTCTCTCTCTCTCTCTATCTATCTATCTATCTATCTATCTATCTATCTATCTATCTATCTATCTATCTATCTATCTATCCATCCATCCATCCATCCATCCATCCATCTATCTATCTATCTACCTATTTATCTATATAACTTTGTTTTCCTCTTTTTGTGGTTCTTCTCTTATCGCTATCTTTTCTCTCTCTTTCCGTCCCTCCCTATTTCTACCTCCTCCCCCCTCTCCTTCCTCTCTCTCTCTCTCCTCCTCCTATCTCTTTCTCTCTCAACCTTCCTCTTACTCTCTTTTTCTGTAACCGAGATATAGGTATAAGAAATATATACTGTATACTACTGTTATTAATACCTTATGCTATTATTGTTTTATTTCTCTCTGGAATGTTATTGACAATATTACTCTTCCACCATTCTATATACTTATCATCATATTCTACACATAATTATTCGTATGATTTATCTTACATTGCAGGTAATTCTATTAGTCATGCACATACTTCATCACACGCAAATATACTGTATATACGTGTGAATACTGGAGAACTTATTTATTCATACCTCCTTGTCACGCTAAACATATCCGTGTTATATTCTCCTTTCCGTAATTCCTATGTATTGATGTGGCAATTCTTTCTTCACCTCTCTTCGTCTTGATTCGTGGAAACAGATAGTGTGATAGAGAAACACTCTCTCTCTCTCTCATTCACTCACTCACTCACCCTCTCTCTTTCACTCACTCACTCTCTCTCTCACTCACTTCTCTCTCTCTCCCTCCCTCTCTTCACTCACCTCTCTCTTTCACTCACTCTTTCTCTCTCTCTCTCTCTCTCTTCTCTCTCTCTCTTCTCTCTCTCTCTCTCTCTCTCTCTCTCTCTCTCTCTCTCCTCTCTCTCTCCTCTCTTCTCTCTCTCTCACTCACTCACTCTCACTCCCTCTCTCTTTCACTCTCTTTCTCTCCTCTCTCTCTCTCTCTCTCTCTCACTCTCTCTCTCTCTCTCTCTCTCTCTCTCTCTCTTCTCTCTCTCCTCTCTTCTCTCTCTTCCTTCCCCTCTCTCTTCTCTCTCTCTCTCTCTACTCTCCCTCTCTCTCTAATCTCTCTCTCCCCTCTCCCTCCTCTTCTCTCCCTCTCACTCAGTCACTCACTATCACTCTCTCTGGCTCTCTTCTC
>NW_020870384.1:504734-507234 GCF_003789085.1 Penaeus vannamei | reverse complement strand
AGAGAGAGAGAGAGGAGGGGGGGGAGAGAGTGAAGAGAAGAGAGAGAGAGAGAAAGAGAGAGAGAGAGAGAGAGAGAGAGAGAGAGAGAGAGAGAGAGAGAGAGAGAGAGAGAGAGAGAGAGAGAGAGAGAGAGAGAGAGAGAGAGAGAGAGAGAGAGAGAGAGAGAGAGAGAGAGAGAGAGAGAGAGAGAGAGAGAGAGAGAGAGAGAGAGAGAGAGAGAGAGAGAGAGAGAGAGAGAGAGAGAGAGAGAGAGGGAGGGAGGATTAGCGAAAGAGGACACTTTTAGTAATTTAATTTAATTACTTTGCTTTGATCATTCCAAGTATACGTATTCGATTAAGCTTAAACCATATCATCTTCCTTTTTTTATAATTTGGGTAAATTAAATCTGCTTTCTAAATAGGACCGCAGTACAAAACATCACTTTCGTTTAACTATATTAATTCAGAGAATAATCTACAGCGACCCAAACCATTTTAGATTTAATTGCAGTTATAATTTTTTACAGGTCAATTTTGCCCCACCGACAGAAATAGCACAGCGTAGGGATAGGTACAAAGAGTTCACTTTATGCTTCAATCTTACACTTACAGAAATTCCAGCGTAACACAAAACACGCCAGCACATTGGTAGGCAACAGGAACAACGAAAGGAAGGGCAAGAAAACACACGAATATGCATATTCGTGTGTTTTCTTGCCCTTTCCTTCGTTGTTCCTGTTGCAATCTGTTCACCATGAATTCCACATCCAGTAGGCCTATGTTTAATACAATAAATATGCAAATATGAAGTAAACACAAACAAGAAAATCATAAGAACAAAACAAAATGTACAAGACAAATAATAACCAGGATTATCACACGCAAAAGAAAAAAAGAAAACGTAAATCCAGAAAAAAAATACAGATCGTAGAGGGCTGGTAGATGGCGCTCGATACAATCCGCCAAAATCTAGCGTCAAAATCTAGCGTCAAAATCTAACGTCAAACGGTAAACACAAAGAGAGTCAGTTGCACGTAGAAGAGGTTGTTAATTTGGCGGCAACAACAAAGCTCCTCCCGAGTTATTAGATCATTAGCTTTCTTGTCCGTAGCGTTTCAGAGTGAATATGCCGTTGTAATTACCACAGCGCGCGCGGGGTGGCCGACAGTATTCCGACTTCCATACTACATGTGGGAAGGTTTATGGCCATTGTAACGGGGATACTTATTGTTGCTGGCGGCAATAACTCGTCTATCACTGAGAACCCGAGCATAAGTTACGAAAGAGAAAGGCTTAATGCGGAAGGGAAATCGCAGAGCGGGAGAAAGAAGTGGACAGACGGGAAAAGCAATAGCGAAATCAAGGGCAGAGACACGCGATTTACACTCGTCTGCATGCGAGAACGAGACAGCCGACGGCACGTACGCGCACGTATGTAAAAACGGCTTTGAGATGAATTACTTTTATCGAAAAGTAATACGTCAATAAACAGTAGCGTATCTCTTTCTGTATGTGCGTTAGAGTGATACATAATGTGTGTGTGTGTGTGTGTGTGTGTGTGTGTGTGTGTGTGTGTGTGTGTGTGTGTGTGTGTGTGTGTGTGTGTGTGTTGTGTGTGTGTGTGTGTGTGTGTGTGTGTGTGTCACATACATACATATGTAGATAGAGAGAGAGACAGAAAGAGACAGAGACAGACAGACAGACAGACAAAGACAGAGAGATGGTAGATACATAAGTATATATGTATATGCCAGTGTTTACTTGTGTGTATATATGTTGCTACATTTACATGTACCTTTGTAATTGCTCCCTTCCTTCCCGAGACGTATCGCCACACAGCTGCAGATGACACCGCCACAATACCAAAAACAAACGATACTTTTCCTTTTATAATTATTCACCAACGAATATCACTGAACCCTGTAGCTTCCTCCCTCTACGTCGGCTTATAAGAGCACCGCGGCCCTATCAGGTCTATCTCTACAGCACGAGAAATGTAGACCCGAATCAAGGGGGGGGGGAGAGAGACTAACAGACAGTTAGGCAACCCCGCTGAGGCTTTGATGTAATGAAACATTCCAGGCCGGCATTCCGCTGATTCCTGGCCTGCACTAATCTTTTCTGCTGCACTTTGACCACTTTGAATTATACGGTTTTGCGGAAGACTTTTCAGAGGTGGGAGGGTTTTAAGACGGGGATCTAATTACATTGTGTTTTATGGCCCAAGCACCTTTGTCTGAGTAATGGGGTACTTGTCTCTTATTTCTGTTTCGGGTGAAGGAGGTATTTTGGACGGGAAGAAAAATGGTTCTGCTGTCTGGAAGGTGTTTTTTTCTGCAAGGGAAATAGGTAGGCTTTGGTAGAGAGAGAGAAGTAAGAAATACGTACAAATGAAACAGAAGAAAACGTAGATGAAAAGAACTGCGACACACACACACGTACGCACGAACACACACTTACACACTGACACACACACACACTTACACTGACACACACACACACACACACACATCACACA
>NW_020870384.1:464734-467234 GCF_003789085.1 Penaeus vannamei | reverse complement strand
TTACTTCCTGTTATAAGAAAACAGACCAGGGGGATCACAGCGTCAGATGCAATGTCGAATCTTTTAAGCCAATAACTGACGTATCTTTCATTTTTATTTTTATTTTTATTTTTAAGAAAACGGCCCAGGGAGATCACAGCTTCAGATGCAATTTCGAATCTTTCATGATCAGTAAAATGGATTCAGTCACAGCGAATCCGTCTCATTGCTGATCAGAGACGGTATGTCCTCCTGTGATATCTGGAGTTTTTATCAGTCTAATTGTTTTTATTCGCGAGTTGTTTGATCTGATTCACTCCCGCTAAAGAGTGAATGAGAAGAGGAGGTAACAGGAGAAAGCCAAATTGGAGTGATTTCCATTTGTTAAGTTTTCGAAATGATTCTCTGATCTTGGGGAGATTTTTTACTATCTGTCAGATTCTGGTCTTTAATGATATTTTCATTTTACTGTTGGGAATCATTTCTTCGAGGGGAGGGGAGGGGGGAGGGGTTAAGAAGCCGGTCCACTCTATTCGTTAAATTATTAATGTTTAAAATGTTAGGAAAAAGCAGTTAGCAATTGCCAAGGGAAGGTGTGTTTCTTTCCTTATCTATTCATTTGTGAGAACGTTTTGTGTGTGTGTTTGCCTGCATGTGTTTTGTACAGGCACCATTGGCGCGCCTTACCCCCCCCCCCCCCCTCTCATCAGCTCTAAAAGGAATCGTCCAACTGCTGTCCGATTCGGTTGTAAAGAATTCAAGCAATTGAAGCCATTAATTTCTGAATACAAAATTTTCCCACAAACAGAAAATAAGATTATTTATTCATTAATCAATTCCCTTTTTTTTTTTAATTTACCATTAACTCCATATGTTTGTTTATTTAATATCCATGTACGAATGGTTTCATGTATGATCAAAGACACAGAAAAAAAATACTTTAATGCTTAAATAAAGACAAAAGACGCAACAAATGAAGATAATAAAAAAGCGTGACGTCATTGGATGCGAAACGTTAAGACGTCCTAAAAGTTAGTGTTAAAAAAAAAAAAATAGATTTGCGTGTAATCATATGCCGCTGCACATATAGACATACATATATACATATATCTATATCTTTATATACATACATACATGCATAAACACACACAAACACACACATATATAAATATATGTGTGTGTGTATATATATTGATATATAAATAGACAGACAGACAGATAGATAGATTAATTGATAGGTAAATCGATAGATAGACATAAATACAGATGGATAGATTTTTGTATCTATTCATATTATCACATTCACTGCATATTCTTATTTGTCAGAACACCTGAACATATCAAAAAACATGAACAACGACATCGACACCTGCCGTCCAATATAACATTCCACGAAAAAGGTGATTCGGAAACTCCTCTCCCGGAAGAGTCTTCGCTCCGACGCCGCCCTCCGTTGGCCGCCTTTCGACAGAGCGAACACACAGTCCGCAACTGGGGCGGTGCTGTTAAGGCGTCCACTTTCCTTTCGCGCAAACTTTTCGGTTTTCCACTCGTTGGTCGCGGGTGTGAGTGTGGCGCTCTGGCTGTTCCGGGTTGGGGAGGTAACACCACTCGCTGGAAAGTCCGGTGGTATCCTGGTCTGGGAAGGGGTTCTCGGTGTGATTAGTGTGCTGTTGTGTGTGTGTGTGTGTGTGTGTGTGTGTGTGTGTGTGTGTGTGTGTGTGTGTGTGTGTGTGTGTGTGTGTGTGTGTGTGTGTGTGTGTGTGTGTGTGGTGTGTGTGTGTGTGTGTGTGTGTGTGTGTGGGGAATGTTGCAGAGAGCCAAAAGAGAGAGAGGTAGAAGAGGGAGAGAGGGAAAAGGAAAGGGAGAGAGGAGAGGAGAGAGAGAGAGAAGTGAGAAGAGAGAGAGAACGAGAGAGAGAGGGAGGAAGAGAGAGAGTGAAAGAGTAGAGAGAGAGAGAAGAGAGAGAGAGAGAGAGAGAGAGAGAGAGAGAGAGAGAGAGAGAGAGAGAGAGAGAGAAAGAAGATGAGAACGAAGAAAAAGGATAAACAAAATAAACACCATAAGAGAAAGACTAAAATTCATCCAAACAGATTCTGAGAAAGCCGCACAAACATACAAACCAAGAGAAAGTAAGAAAGATTGCAATGGACAGCAAGAACTAACTCTCTTTCTTGCACGTTATTGCAGTACTTGTAGACTCGATAAGACGGTCAAGGATGAAAAGAAAAGCTCTTTCTACATCACCAGCTGTATATTGTCAATTGTCCCGCTATACTAGCTTTCACATTGAATATTCATATAACTAAACTTTTAAATCTGTTTAACGTCCATACTCGGATTATCATGCAGATTAAAGTCGAGATAAAATTGACAAAGTTCATGCACTTTATACGTTTTAATAGGCAGTAAAAGCTCATATAAACTGCACTATTATTTCGTGCTTTCGACAACTTTCCCCCCCCCCCCCCCCCCGCCATGTCATTTATATGAAATCAGCGTAATAAGCGAGATATTTTGA
>NW_020870384.1:454734-462234 GCF_003789085.1 Penaeus vannamei | reverse complement strand
CAAGATGGTATTTTTAGTGATTTACATATTCAAAAAAAAAAAAAAAAAAAAAAATGATGTCTATTCTCGAGAACACTTCTATTTTCCATCCTCTTTCGTTTAAATATATCAGTCAGAACATGGCGGATTTCTCACTCCCATTCTCGCTGCTATTTATGTGCCCTAAATGACGTCTCCTTACTCTTCCCACTCTCAAAAGCGCATATTTTATAACGCTGTAGTTATTAACTCGGCGCTTAATGGTTGACTCTGAAAATACTACAGCTGTAAATTCAAGACCAGGCCAAGACGTCCGTGATACGACTACTTCTTTGTACTTACGAAGGAGGGATGGGTCTTCTTTTGTTACTAATGCGCTCTGGCGCTTTTGTAATTATCTGTGGGATTTTTTTCTCCGTACTACTCTAATATGTCTGCGTTGCTACTTATTCATTACAAATATATGCAATCTGTTACTACTATACATAATGTCGCGTTGTAGTGGCTTTCATACAGTACTTGTTCATGTAAATATAATTAATACCTTGCTCATTCATAATAACTGATACGAATGATGATTTTATTGTTTCGGTTAACAATATCATTAGTAACGATGTAATTATGTAATTAGTAGTAAACTAAAACAAATACAAAGAAATAAGTAAAATCTTTCCTTCCACCCAGCTCTCGTCTTATCTCCCTGTGTACATGGTGTTAACGGGCGATGAAGTGAGGCTCCTCCGCTATATGTAGCCTCCCGATGACTCATTTTATCCCTAGTTCTCTCCTCTTTTATGACTCCACTTGACCCGAGAAAACCTTGTTACTGGAGGTCGTAGCTTCACCGCATCTTATCCTGTGTGTATTGCTCACTGATACTTCCGTACACACATACAGAAGAGTTCGTTAGTACACTTTCATGGAATGCGCTCCCGTCTCTATTCTCTCTCTCTCTCTCTCTCTCTCTCTCTCTCTCTCTCTCTCTCTCTCTCTCTCTCTCTCTCTCTCTCTCTCTCTCTCTCTCTCTCTCTCCTCTCTCTCTCTCCTTAACTCACTCCCCTCGCTCACAACGACACGCAACATTGCACGGCCGTACGCATGCACACAACACAACACACCACACACACACACAACACCAACCACACACACACACACACACACACACACACACACACACACACATACACGCACCACACATAAAATTTTCCACGAGTAGCGCGTTAGTTTATAAATATCACCTCATAATGAAAACACGAGAGTCTTGCGCCATTCTCGACATTGCGCTCAGGCAGGGTGGAGAGGCAGGCCCTCATTTTTCCAAGACGAATGCAAATCTCTGGTGTCATTAAGGCCCAAAATAGCAGAGCTCAGTGCCTTGCATTATGCCTTAGTTGCATCCACACTCCGGGAATTTCAAGATGGGTTATTTACAGCCACTGCGGATATTCGCATCAGCTGTCGCGACAGAAATTTATTCGGTTTAAAGCCCTGAAGAATAGGAACACAGATGAAAATATTTCAGAGGGATTACAATGATTTGTAGACACAAGAGTGTACAGGGAAGTCCGAGATTTAGGACAACAAAGAAAAAAAAAGATAATAGATACAAAGGACGAAGGGTATAAGGAAGCGACGGTAGAGAGAATGAGCGAAGTATTCTTTTATAGAGCGCAGTATAATGAATTCATTTTGTTATGAGAATAAACACGCACGGCAGTTGAATCCTAGATTTAAGATCGAGGAAAACGCAGATTTTACGCACGTTTTATCACAGGACGTTTCAACATCACGGCCGATTTGCAATATCCTTAGACGTTTGTCTTGATGAGACTCTCGGCGGATTCCACCTGTCACGTGAGTGGCGGTCAGTTCATCATCTTGCAGAAACTTGCAAATCTAATATTCAGTCGCAGAGACTCCTTAAGTGGAATTTAATTGGCGATAAAGCGCTCCGGGCAGGAAGCATTAGAAGCCAGATCAAATCATGTCTCACTCACCACCACAAAGGTACGTAACTAACACCGCTCCAGCAGAAGAGGACAATGTTAGCCTCTGGACGAGGTCCGGGAGCCAGCTCCATTGACGCGACGACCGGCGGGAGGGGGGGGGGGGGAAACACGGGGAGAGAAAGTTTCCCTGTAGTCAATATAGTTGCGAGGACACACTATACTCGGGCATGACCTCTCGACGCCCTTAATGCGGATCACAAGAAGATAATCGTAAAAGATTTCACGGTCCGTTTTTGACAACGAGCGTGTCTTGGGTAAAAGCCTCTATCTCGATTGAAAGAGCAGCTCGATCGCCAACTGCAAACGGCCGGAGGAGCATTACGTGTGCAATGAGACAGTTCCGGCGGCGAGGAGAGAATCGAGCTGAAAAATAAAAAATGATATTAGTGTCAATAATTCTTCCGTCGAGGGCATGGGGTTGCAAAAGGCCAGCACCCGACGGCGAGAGGGCTGGGCAACGCAGACCTATGCACAGAGAGAGAGGACACTTCGTTAACTATCTCGATGGCGGGGAGAGATTGTAACTATGTACACTGAATATTCGAGAATCTTAAGATTCACACTAATATCGAGAGCTCATGGCCCTAAAGCTCTCAATAGAGATGCCCGGCTTATCCACCGTAACGTAATCGCGGTTTTATGAATATCGTGTACTACATCGACACCGGTTATTGGCTGATTCGCCATCCTTCGACAGTAAATTATCATTATCTGCTGAGATATTAAATCGTTCTTAGCACTGAACCCACAACTGCTAATCAATAAATCAGGATAAGATTTATTGCAGCTAACACCGATAATTATACCAAAGTTATTTTAACTCAAAAATTAATTATACAACTACAAGTTTAATGGCATTCATCACAATCATCATTGACTCCAACTATTCCACCGAAATGCCCATCTCGATCAAAGACAAACAAAAATACATTAATATCAACTACTCACCATAACACCACAGCGCGCTCCACACTAGACGGCGAGCAGCAAAATCCGCTTTGTAAATTCACAACATTAAACAGAAGCGATGCAAATCCATATCTCTCAGATCATCCTCTCGGTCGGTTTCTCATGACGTCTTCTTGACTAAACGGGTATATCGTTCATCAAGGCAATCGCGTAATTTATCACTGAAGCACAAAACGCGAAAGATCCAAGAGAGTTTATGGAAGAAGCATACATACTTCATTTATTAGCGACAGTATTCGGTGGTAACTACACCTATACAACACATAGATTCATCTAAGTATGAATCAATATAATTCTGTAACCTATCCATACTCACGATTATCATTTAACCCACTATAATGCTCATTTATAGCATCTCCACAATCAGTAGCCTTTTTCGGAAATATATCCATTTTTTCAACATCATCAAACACCTCTTACCCACTATTCTGAGTCTCATTGATCCACACAATTGTTTTTTACTTGTTTAAAGCGTGTTTTTTTTTTTTTTTACGGAATATTTTTTTTTTCAACATTCATTCATACACCTCTTACCCAACTATTCGTGTCCCTCATTATATCCACCACAATTGTGTTTTACTGCTAAAAGCGTTTTTTTTATCGGAAATATATTATTTATTCACCATCTTCATTCAAACCTCCTCCTACCTACTATTCAGGACTTCTCTTACCCACTATTGCTGAATCTCTATTATCCACCAAACAATTGTTGTTTACTGTTAAATTATAAGGTGTTTTTATCGGAATATAATATATTTTCACCACTTCATTCAAACTCCTCCTACCTTACTATTCAGGTTCTCTTACTCACTATTCTGATCTCATTATCCACCACCATTACTCATTAACTCCCTCGCCACCGTCACCAAACGAAATAACAAAAAACCAAAACCATTCACCCTTCCCTTGACATAAAGAATTCAACAATACATTGCAATATAGTGCAGGAACTTCCTTCTTGCGATCACTTGCAGTTCCTTTTCCCAGCTGAGGAAAATACTCTTTTATCGTCAAGTGGACTGTGAGGTTTTGCGTCGTAAATTCATTCGTCTGAGAGAACGTCCAGACCTGCTTCAGATTCAACTTAGGGAGTGAGAAAGGGGGAGAGGAAGAGGGTAGGGGAGGGAGAAGGTGGAGAGGAGAGGGAGGGAAGTGGGGAGGAAAGGAAGGAGAAGGAGGAGAGAGGTGAGGGAAAGGAGAGAGTGAGAGAAGGGGAGGGAGGAAAGGAGAGGTAGCGAAAGGAGAGGTGAGGAAAGGAGAGGTGAGGAAAGGAAAGGTGAGGAAAGGAGAGGAGGGAGGGAGGGAAGAATGGGGAGATGAGGTCGAAGAGGTGTGGAGGGAGGGAGGGAAGGAGGAAGGGACGGCGGCGTGTTAGGAGAGGAGGGCGAGACGAGGTGGGTGAGGGGAAGGAGGCGGTAGGAGCAGGAGCAGGTGAGGAAAAGGACTGAGAAGGAGGATAGAGGTGGAGAGGTGGAAGAGAGAGAGGGACGGTGGCAGGAGGCGAGGGAGGGACGGGAAGGACTGCGGAGGAAGAGGAAAGGTGAGGAAAGGAGGGGGAGGAGAGCGTGAGAAAGGAGAGAAGGAGGGATGAGAAAGGTGGAGGAGGTGGGGAGGGAGGGAGGCGAGGGATGGATGGGAGGCGACGGGAAGAGCAGGAGTAGAGGAAGAGGAGAAGGTGAGAAAGGGATGAGAACGGAGGCCGGTAAGCGAGCTGAGGCACGAGGTGAGCGAAAGAGATGAGTAAGGAGGAGAGACGGTGGAGACGGTGGAGGAGGAGACAATGGGAGGGAGGAGGGATAGGATCGGCAGGTATAGGAGAGGAGAGGTGAGGAAAGGGAAAGAGAGGAGAGAAAGAAGAGTGGAGAGGTAAGGAAAGGAGGAGAAGGAGTGAGAGAGGTGGAGGTTAGGGTAGGGAGGGAGGGATGGAGGAAAGGAGGCGGGTAGGAGAGGAGAGGTGAGCGGAAAGGATTGAGAAGGAGCGGTCTAGGAGAGGAGAGGTGAGGAGAAGTGAAGAAGGAAGGCGGTAGGAGAGAAGGAGAGGGTGAGAGGAAGAAGAGAAGAAGGAAATTCGCGAATGAGACACACATTATCGTGTTAAAAAAAATGTTTAATATGATGTGTGCGACGTATACTTGTATTAAAAATGTTGTTTGTTTATTGTATTTCCTTCTCGATTTTATGTCTTCCTAGAAATTACTTATTTCAGTGATATCATTGCTATTATTAGATACCAATACTAACAAGCGCTTCTGTTAATAATCATTACTTTTAGTCATCATGATTATCCTTTGAAGAATCTCCCTTCCATAAAAACAGAATTCTGATTTCTGATCTTATCATGTTCCTCCAGCGCATTCCCCCCCCCCCCCACTCCCTCCCACCGTGCCTCCTCTAAGACCCCATCCCATTCCCCCCCCCACCCCCCCACCGTCCACCCACCCGCACCCTCGAGCTCGGAACCTAAACTCTAATATTATGGAGTGTCAGATTCCAAATGTGTTTTCCATTAGGTGGGACCCGAATATTTTTCGGATACAATCTCCTTCAACTGGAGTTCTCTCATGGACAGGTCCTTTCTAGCCGTCGGGTTTTGCAAAAAGGCCTGTTTTATAATGCGATTTCAGGTGGGGGGGGATAGGGGGGATGGAAAAGGGCTGGTCTTTTCTAAAGTTCGAAGAGAAAAACCCCATAGTTTATCAGTGCTTGTGTTTTTCGTTATTATTTTGCGTGACGAATTTGGTACAATCTTTTCAAAAAAAAATGGTATTTGTTTTTCTTTTTTTTTTCGTTTTTTTATGACGAATTTGGTACAATCTTTTTAAAAATCGTATCTGTTTTTCTTTTTCTTTTCTTTTCTTTTATTCAGAGACACAACTTTAAAATTAATCCACCTTCCCCCCTCGGGTTGTTTGTCATGTTTTGATTTGTTTCCATGCTATTTTTTGTATGTATATATATAGTATATATATATAATATAGACTATATATATTATATATATTATAATATATCTGTATATATAAATACTATATAATATATTTTTTTTTTTTTTTTTTTTTTTTTTTTTTTTTTTTTTTTTTTTTTTTTTTTTTTTTTTTTTCGTTTGAAGGTTCCGCCACAGGACCAACCTTCCCTCCCTGACGCTGAGCTTACAATATTCTCGATTTTACAGAACCTGCTCTTTGGCTGCCTTTCTCTCACGCGACTCTTAACTCCGGCCTCTGTCTCTGCCATCTAGAACTCAGGTGAAATAAACTCTTTCCTATATTTTCTCTCTGAAAATCGTCGGAAAGCGCCAGAAGCCATTTTTTTTTTTTATCAATTAGGAAAATTATAAACCGGGAGAGAATGTCCTGGAGTCACGCTAGATTTTCCTTTTCACAGGATGTCATATATCTGCGTCTCCCAGTCGCTCTCTTCTGTTTCTCTCCTCTCTCTCTCTCCTCTCTTCTCTCTCTCTCTCTCTCTCTCTCTCTCTCTCTCTCTCTCGCTCTCTCTCTCTCTCTCTCTCTCTCTCTCTCTCTCTCCTCCCTCCCTCCCCTCCCCTCCCTCCCTCTCCTCTCTCTTCTTTCTCCCTCCCTCTCTCCCCCTCTCCCCATCCCCTCTCCCTCTCTCCTCCCTCCCCCCTCCCCTCTCTCTCTCTCTCTCTCTCTCTCTCTCTCTCTCTCTCTCTCTTCTCTCTCTCTCTCTTCTCTCTCTCTCTCTCTCTCTCTCTCTCCCTCCCCGGCGGATATCCTTCGATTTCTCACTTCCTCCCTCCTCCGGCCTTCGTCTCGCTGTCTCGCTTTACATAACAGAGCTTTTCCGTGTGAGAATAATGCAGTCTGGAGATGCCGCTCCTGATACCTGCCAAGCGATAAGTCAGCGTCTTCAAAACAAACAGGTTAAGAGCAGATATATCGTCAGAGAAGCCGATTTTTCGAGGCAAGAATACGGCGGCCGACTATGCATAAATTCATTTCGTAACCTGTCAGTACATTTATTTTGGAGAGTGTGATTCTCGTGAAATTTGCGGAAGGAACGTCAACGCAAAGTCCCGCTTGAGACTCTTTCCAGAGTTTAAAACGCTAGGTAGGAAAACTGGAAGACTCGAGAGAAAGAGAGAGAGATAACGAGCTCCCCACAGGAGGCCCGAGTCCGCTCGGGATCTGGACGGGAGAATGAGCGGGAAGGAGGAGTGGAGCGCAGGCCCGGAGGCGCATTGCGCATAGGGGAGACACACAACGTTAAAGCCGCATTGTGTAGGATACGTCGCAACATAGACCTGTCGATCAACTCGGGTGGCTCGTTGTCATGTTTTGATGTGTGTATATCCTCACATGCTATTTTTTTTGTATATGTATATGTATAATTTAGAAGTATATATATAACTATATAGTTATCATATAGTAATATATAGAGTAACGATATAGTAAATATTTACGATATTAGTGTAATTGATGCTAGAGATATTTAAGGGGATAGTAAGTAAGTAAATATATATATTTAATTTTTGTTTTTGTTTTGTATGTATTGTTATATTATTTTTTAGTTTTTTTTTTTTTTT
>NW_020870384.1:435016-437516 GCF_003789085.1 Penaeus vannamei | reverse complement strand
AAAACATTGATAATAAAATCAGCTTCTTCAGATAAAATTGTCCTAGGAAATCATAAAAAGCTTTATAGATTCAAGTTGAAATTCAATTCCCATCATATTTAATTAGTATGGAAGAGTTGAATTTTCCTAGATCAGTGTAAGTCAATTTTCTGTAAACTGAGAAACAAATTAATTCTTATACCTTGAAAAATCAGAATCTAAGAAGGGAAGATATTTATTTTGTTCGATTTTACAAGGGAATTTTATGTTAGGATGTTAGTTGTTGCCAAGAACTTATTAACTTCATCTTTAGATTTGAATAAAAGTAGGGTGTCATCTACATCTATAAAAAGGAATGGTTTAAATTCCCAAGAGCAATTTTGTTGTGAAAAAAATATTATGACATAAAAATGTTAGCTCGAGTTTGTTCTAAAAACAGCTTCCCATTGTTAAAGTAGTTTTCATTTGTTCCATGTCCTCAATTATTTTTAAAAATTCCTTTAAACCAAAACAGTATATCTTTAGTGGCTATTCCCAAGAGCTTATAATACATCTTATAAAATCCAAATCTTTTAAACAACGAGTTCATAATGATATCTATAGATTCATCTAAGGGTACACTGAAAAAGGTTTGTAACAGGACGTAGGCATTAGCATATGGAATCTCAATTAAGTCTTGAACAAAGGTGAAGGTTTTTTATGGTATACTGAATACCTGCTTGTTGTTTTAGGACAGGAATAAGAAAAAAGAATATAATTGATAGTTCCTTGTCTTGAAAGAATATGCCTAACAGGGAAGTTAGCTTTATGAATTTTGTGTAAGCCATATAAAACCCCAGGTCTAGTGGCCGAGGTGAAAAGGGTATGTGAATTAATTAATAACTTCCTCTTTCTTAAGTTTCTCCTCAAAAAAGAAAGATTTTATCCTCATTTTTTATGATTGTAAGGTTTGTAAGGAACTTGGGAGAATTTGGTTTTATCCTTTATAATATCTTCAACTTTATTTGCATAATCTTATTTCTTCAGTACTACAACACTTTGACCTTTGTCAAGTTTGGGGGACTATATATATATATATATATATATATATATATAATATATTATATTTATATATATTATATATATATATATATATATATATATATAATATATATATATATATATATATATATATATATATATATATATATATCATATATATATATATACTATTATATATGTATACATATATACGTAAATATATAAATGTGTGTGTGTGTGTGTCTGTGTACGTATGTTTTTATAGACACACACACTAAAAGATAACAATGGTAATGATAATAAAAATTAAAATAATAATGAACGTGAATCAAGTCCGTTGTTGTTGCAGCATTTTTGTTTCACATAAGAAAAAAATAATAAATTAACGTGAATTGTCCTCCTAAATATCTTCTATGAGTATACTTACTTTCAGATTTATTAGATTATCCTTTAATTTTATGAAACTCCATTAATTAGTGCTTTACAAATTCCCAGATATAGTGAACCAAACCATGATTGTGTTCATATCATAATCATAAGTCCTAAAGATGATATATAATAAAAGTGATGAACGCGACTGGACTCCCTGGTATGGTTGGTGTAGGAAAACCAGGTCACAGAAACCTCATAGTTTAGGTCGACTCAGGGATCAGACATTTTTATGGACTGATGCTATGGTTTCAATCAATCAAATCTTAGAAATAAGGGGCTGTTATGATGCCCTGAAAGATATGAATACTTGAAGCGTCAAATAGCACTTAACTTTGCAATGCATAATTTAATAAAGAAAAAAGAAAACAAACAAACAAATAGACGGGTATCCGATGCATGATTTAATAAAGAAAAAACAACAAATAGACGGATATCTGGCATGTTTCTGGTCCCTAAACGCAACTAAAAAAGGGGGTACAAAGCAATAGATCGAAGGACACATATTCCGGGAAAAATGGATCCTTTCAGTGAAACAAAAGGAGTTCGTGAGCTGAAACTCGGCCAGAATAATGTATGTATGGCGTAAGAATAAGATGGATTTGAAACAAAATACAATAGGAAATCAGGAAGAAAAATAATAATAGTAATAGATAATAATAATAATAATTAATAATAATAATAATAATAATAAAATAAAATAAAAAAGTAGCACTACACTAAACACAGCCAATAAGAAAAAACATAAATACCAGATTAAACGAGAAGAAACAAACCGTACGATTATGAGAATATTACTGAAGGTTCTGTGTCATTTTTTTGTGTCATCATCAGGTAATACAAACTAATCAAAATAAGGACACGAAACAAACAAACTTAAAAAAATCACGTGACATGTCGAACGGGCAAGCAATCCCTCCCCACCGGAACTCATACCTCAACCACGTGCATTAAGTCGAAATTCAGTCGAAATTCAGTGACTTTGGAGAAACTCTAAAGAAGAGGACCCTTAAGCCCCAGCTGGCTCCTGTTGCAGCTTCACTAACAATGCCAGTTCCGCTTTCAGGTCCAC
>NW_020870384.1:427516-430016 GCF_003789085.1 Penaeus vannamei | reverse complement strand
CTTCCCCTCTCTCTCTCCCTTTTCTCTCTCTTCCTCTTCCCCTCTCATCTCTGTACTCTCTCATCAATCTCTCTCTCTCCATCTCTCTCTCTCTCTCTTCTCTGCTCTCTCTCTCTCTCTCTCTCTCCCTCTCTCTCTGCCTTCTCCTCTCCGCTCTCCCTCTCTCTCTCTCTCTTTTCTTTGTCCCTTGCTACTCTCTTTCTACCCCGTATTCTCTGCCACACACGAGTATGCATACACGCACGACACCCGAAGCCGTCCAGACACTTAGCCGCGTGAGACCGTTCCTACATATTCTATCACCGAGCGTCTGCATTCCGGCTGCTCCCGTTGGCCCCGAAGGAGGATTATTTCGCTGCTGCATATTAATGGGTCCGAGCGCCGGCCTAGATTGTCCGGCGGCCAGTGTGGCTTTCGCCGTGTGCTGGAGTCGGGGTTTTGATGTGTTTAACCCTTTACCGGGCACGCCATTTGATTACCCTCGTATATAATAAGATGTATTGTAAGTGAGTCATATATGGTCACTTGCCCGATAAAGGGTTTAAGCTATTTTCTTCGGTGTGGGAAAGAGCTATGATACTTTCAGAGTTTTTTGCGACGACTTTCGATAGTTATGTATCTGAGTCATAAGGAGGAACGTAAAATATTATTCCATAATGACTGTTTTTCGAAATTTTGTTACTTGTTATTACTTCGTTGGAATGTATGGGTTCGCATTGGGATGGAAATGCGGGAATGAATATGCTATGAATAAAATTAATTCTCTGCTTTTCCGTTGTGTTCTTCGCAGGTTAGTTCGTTATCCAAATGCATTAACATATTATTACATCATAACAAGAAAAAAAGGACTTATTTCAAACTTGAAAACAATTATCTTCCAGGATCTTCCAGGCAGATTCTCAGGATTGTTCTTTCCTCGTTTGAGAGTAAAAATTTTGAAGACACCAGAGAAATTAATCATTTAAGAAGGACTAGCTATTGTCAAAGGCGCTCACCCTCTCCGTTTTCTATGCCAACAGGAATAATAGAACCATCAAATCAGCGTAGATCCAAGGTAAAATCATAGAGAAAAACATGAATAGATACATCCGAAACATTTGGAGGATTAAATATAATAGCATATGTAATATATAATACATATATAAATATATATAATATATATATATTATATATAATATATATATATATATTATATATATATTATATATATGTTGTGGTGTGTGGTGTTGTGTGTGTGTGTGTGTGTGTGTGTGTGTGTGTGTGTGTGTTTATATATATACTATATATATATATATATATATATATAATAATACATATATAATATATATATACTATTATTTTAATAGATATATACCACATCTATTTATGTATATATAGCATCTTAAATATATATATATAA
The DNA here is from genome assembly GCF_003789085.1 of Penaeus vannamei. Lineage (NCBI taxonomy): Eukaryota > Metazoa > Arthropoda > Malacostraca > Decapoda > Penaeidae > Penaeus > Penaeus vannamei. Next base: position 428,617 of record NW_020870384.1, on the reverse strand, counting down.
TATAATATAATATATATATATATATAATATTATATAGATATATATATATATGTATATAATATATATATATATATATTATATATATATATAATATATATTATATAGGAGAGAGAGAGAGAGAAGAGAGAGAGAGAGAGAGAGAGAGAGAGAGAGAGAAGAGAGACTGAGAGGAATGTCGAATTTCGATTGGTGGGGGCAAAGTGCATGTTTCTGGTAATACAAAAACATTTACTGATTTTATGTACAATATTGTACGTAACTTGTGTTTGGGAATGATGAAGATGTGACCATTTTAAGGTTGAAATAAGTAACAAGACAATATTGACTTTTTACTGATAAAAGTTCACGGTATGAAATTTACCCGGTATGTTTAGAGCATTAGTACATGTACTATTCTTTTTACATTACGACGAAATTTGGTAACTGAAACAGTCATTAGGATGCAAATATACTAAATGATATCTAACAGTATATTTTATTAAAGGTAATGAAAACGTTTATTTTTATTTTATTATTTCTCATTGTCTTGTCGATTGAAAAGAAAAGAAAGAAAAGAAAAAAAGAAAGAAAAAAAGAACGGAGAGAAAATAAGGTAATTCGGAAAGCAAGGGAGAAAAAGAAAGAAGAAAAAAAAAGACAGAAAGAAGAAGAAAAAAAGAAAGAACAAGAAAAAACAAGGAAAAGAAAAAAAGTAAAAAGGAAAAAAAGAAAAGGAAAAAAAGAAAAGAAAGAAAAAAAGGAAAGACAAGAAAGAAAAAAAAAAAAAAAAAAAAAAAAAAAAAAAAAAAAAAAAAAATATAATAGTATATATATATATATAATACATATATATTATATAGTATATATATTATATATACTAAGAGAGAGAGAGAGAGAAGAGAGAGAGAGAGAGAGGGAGAAGAGAGAGAGAGAGAGAGAGATTATTATCCTTAGTCGCACTGCAGCTTAGCGGTAATCTGTTTTTAATCGGCCCAGAAACCGCCATTCATATTTCTACAACTACCATGGCTTTATAAAACTACTGCGACCCGTGCAACATCGGATAGCTTAGTAACAGCAGAAAGGCGCATGCAGCGACAATGTTAGAGGCCAATCCTATAT
>NW_020870384.1:419100-420486 GCF_003789085.1 Penaeus vannamei | reverse complement strand
GTGCTGTGTGTGTGTGTGTGTGAGTCGTGTGTGTGTGTGTGTGTGTGTGTGGTGGTGTGTGTTGTCGTGTGTGTTGCTTGTTGATTTTTCTTTAAAAATAGCTTGAAAAGATTTTAATGACTCGTATTTTTATATAGAGTGATTCGATGATTTACCCGACCTGCCAAGTCTGTGAGAATTTTGCGAAATAAAATTTTGGCATCAAATATAAGAATAATATGAATGATAATCGCAATTTCCTATAATGATTATGATCGTACTACTTAAGACCACATTTTGATATATTATGGTTGATTACAAATGTATTTTAAGGGTTCATAAAATTCGTTCGAGGCAAGTTGACAAGTTTAGTTATCATCTTCAAACATGGCGACATACTACTTGTTTGGCGGTGAGAAGAAACCTGCATCTCTCAGTATTTTCCCTTGGAACTCCATAAATCCGGTAAGAATTTGTGAATGAACTGAAAAGGTGAAATCTTAACAGTCTACTGATGATAGTATGTGAACACGTGACATTGTCATAAACCGGTAAGAATTTGTGAATGAAATGAAAATGTGAAATCTAAATAGTCTAGTGATGATAGTATGTGAACACGTGACATTGTTTATTCTTAATGAAAGTAATGTTTATTTGTGGTCGGCTGTAAAATGTTCAGATGAGGTATTTTTTTACTTCAGTTGTACCAGTGCTGTTGGTTCAGTTCAGTTCAGCAGTTCAGTTCAGAACAGTACTTTTGATACCACAAAAGTTTATTTATTAGAAGGCTTTATCTAGAGATTGTATACAGCTAATAACTCACGGCAGACTGCACTTGAACATCTTTTTAGAAACAGACCTAAGTTGTGGAACATATATACGTATATACATATATAAATATATATGTATATATGTATTAACACCAAACACCAATAAAACTGAGCCACATCGTATGGAAATTTTTAAAAGGTAAACTCTGATTGAGAGAGAGACGTAGCAGCAGCTGTAGAAGGTAACATTGCTTCATGTTGGGAAATCATCCCCATAATACACACACACACACACACACACACACACACACACACACACACACACACACACACACACACACACACACACACACATACACATATATATATATATATATATATATATATATATATATATATATATATATATATATATATATATATTAACGAGAAATTTATGCTAGAATACACCATCAAGGAATTACATATTCCAAACAAAAAAACTTAATCTGACAAAAAAAAAAAAAAAAAATGCACGATAACAATGCTGGTTCTTCAGAAAAAGAACATTTAAAATAAACTCTCTTAAGCCCAGAAGTAAAAAAAAGTTTATTTACCTTTGTTTCTCCTCTTGTTTTTTCGTACTTTTCTTTTCGCT
>NW_020870384.1:396600-399100 GCF_003789085.1 Penaeus vannamei | reverse complement strand
ATCTCGTAAATAAAGAAAAAAAAGAGGAAATCTAAAAATAGCATTCGCAACAAGATTTTTTATGTAAACAAATAAACGTCAAACAAATCCTAGAATAATAAAAAATAACAATAGCAAGAATAGTGAGAACAATGATAACAATAACAAGACTAATTAGGAATAATAACGATAACAAGACTAATTAGGAATAATAACAATAACAGTGACAATAGTACTACAACTAAAACTACTACTATGACTACTACTATTACTTCTATTGCCAGTCACACGGCTAATGTTACTATTACTAATAATAATGATACTACCTACAGCAACAACTACTAGTACTACTATCAATAATAATAATAGTAATAATGGTGATTACAGTGACAGCAATTACAATGATAATAATAAAAATGAAAATAGTAACAACAGCAATCATCATCATCATCATCATTTTCTTCCTCATTATCATTGTTATTATCATTATTATCATTATTATCAAGATGATCATTTTCATTATCATTCTCATTCTACTTATTATTATCAACATCGTCTTCATCATAATCATTATCATCCTCTTCCTTCTTCTCCACCTCATCATCATCACCATTATCATCATCACTATCATTATCACTGTGTATTCACTGCGGCGAATGTAGAAAATATAGGAGAGATATGAGTGAGAATGAATCTGTTGTATTGTGAAAATATTCATTTACATTCATACCTTTTCTATATAAGCATTATTATCATTTCTATTATTATCATTGATATTACCATTATCATACTTATATCAATACTATCATTCTTATAACTATCATCAATGTCATTATCATTATCATTATTATTGTAATTTTATCATATTACTATTGTTACTGTTGTTGTTATTGTTATAATTATTATTGATATTATTAATCAATGGTATTATTATCATCAATATTGATATCATTATCATTATTTTTTATGCTATTATCATTATCAACAGTATTATTATTAGTAGTAATATTGGTACTATCATTATCACTATTTACATTATCATTATTATTACTATTTGTGAATACAAGGTTCTTTTAGGTTCTTTAAGATATAGTATAAATAATATAAATATCTAAATAAATAAATAAAAATAAATAAAAATAATAATGTGTAATAATAAATAAATAAATAAATATACATAAATAAATATAAATAAATATAATATCATAATAAATCATAGATAAATATATAAATAAATATAAATAATATAGAGACGTAACTAAATAATATAGCCACAAATGTACATTTATTAATATATAGAAAAAAACATATCACCAATTCATAAGACCATTTCACAAAATATAATATATATATGCCAGTTTATCCGTGTTGATAGGAGTATTTTATCTTTATTATTCCTATTGTTATCGCCATCATCATTATCATCCTTATTATCATTTCATTATGATCTTATTATCATTATGATCGTTATTATCATTATCATTATGATCGTTATTATCATTATCATCGTTATCATCATTAACATTATTAGTATCATTATCATTTTTATCATCATTACTATCAATTACCATCTCTCCTCCTCCTCCTCCTCATCATCATCATCATCATCATCATCATCATCATCATCATCTTCATCATCATCATTATTGCTGTTTTAATTGTTGTTTTTATTGTTATCATCATTATCACAATCATAATGCCTCATAATAATGATGATGATGATGAACATGATGATATGAAGATTATGATAATGAACATGATGACGATGATATGATGATGATAATGATGATGATGATGATGATGATGATGATGATGATGATGGGGAGGAGGAGGAGGAGGATTGACATCATCATCGTTACCATAATAATAACGATAATAAAGATAAGAATACTGATGATATTTTAAAAGCAAATTTGTTTTGAAATATGTGACAATGATGCTAGTTGGAAATAACACGACAGTGAGGATAATCGTAGCAGCAATATGACAATAAGAATAATACCAATTATTATACTGTCACAGATTCAAATGTCAAAGCTCAAGAAATGTCAACTCTGTGATTGTTGAAATAATGTATCTTTATGACTATATTTTCCATCCTATCTCTTTAACTTCAAATTAACTTTAAATCTAAATTAACTTTACATTCAACGGATTAGACATCAAAGTCAACCGAATAAAAAAAGAAACCGAAATATGTTAAAAGAGACAAAGGAATCTTTTAACTTTTTAATGTCATAAATTTATCTATTGTAGTGGAATACACAGAGAGAAAAAAAATAACCAGGGTGCATGACGTTCCAGACAATGGCGATGTGAACAGAATTCGACAGTGCATGAAGTTTACGATTTAATCAGGTATTGCAACAGCTTCCTCTGGGTTTAGTCTTGTTAAAAAAAACTTTGTAGCTTCATTGAAAAAATAAAGATTTAAGAGGATTAATACCGACGGCAACAGCGGTGGATATTTTTTTTTTTTATATGTGCATGTAATTTAAGCAGATCAAAGGAATGGTTGATA